>CAUYLG010019252.1:0-10100 GCA_963573385.1 Cacajao melanocephalus | reverse complement strand
TAATGAAAGTGAAAGATATAAAAAAACAGAATGTAAGAAAGAAAGAAAGAGGAAGAGAAAGAGGGAGAGAGAACGGGATTCTTGTTCTATTGCCCAGGCTAGAATGCAGTCTAAAAATGGGTATTAAAAACCTCTTTTATGCCAATAATTGTGCTTAAAAATGGAGACAGGAAGGAATAAAGGATGAAAATAACAAACAAGCAGCCAACCAATATTTTATTTAAACCTGTGAAACGCTATGCAATTGCTGAGGAGTGATTTACTTCCAATTATGTGGTCACTTTTAAAATAGGTGTAATGTGATACTGAGAAAAATGTATGTTTTGCGGATTTGGGGTGGAGAGTTCTGTAAATAATTGGCTGCTGCCTCATCTGAAATCAGCACATTCCATGGAGGAAGGAGTCCTGCTTTGCTGCATCTCCTATCCTAGGGTTTAACGTTGGTAACTGAGTAACTAGCATTTGTACGAGGCTCCCTAAGATTCCTGCAGCAGTGGACAAGCCCAGGGACATAACTGAATCTGGAGATTCCTGCGGCCTTATTGTGAAAAAGACTTGACATACGCATAGGAGGAAAGGTACAAAAATAAATGTTCACTTGTCTCTGAAAAAAAAAAAAGTGGGCAAAGAACATGAACAGACACTTCTTAAAATAAGACATACATACACACAACAACCATAAGAAAAAATGCTCAACAACACTACTTATTAGAGAAATGCAAATCAAAATCACAATGAGATACCATCTATATTAGTCCATTCTTACACTGCTATAAATAGCTACCTGAACTAGGTAATTTATAAAGAAAAGAGGTTTAAATGACTCACAGTTCCACATGCCTCAGGAGGCCTCAGGAAACTTAAATTATGGAGCAAGGCAAAGGAGAAGCAAGCATCTTCTTCCTAACGTGGCAGGAAGTGGGGTACAGGGAGTGCCACACTTTAAACTGTTAGATCTTGTGAGAACTCACTCACTATCATAAGAACAGCATGGGGAAAATCCACTTACATGATCCAGTCACCTACCATGATGTCCCTTCCCCAACATGAGGAAATTACAATTTGACATGAGATTTGGATGGGGACTCAGAGCCAAACCATCACCATCTTAAACCAGTCACAATGGCTACTATTAGAACGTGAAAAATAACAGATGTTGTTAAGGTTGTGGAGAAAAGGGAACACTTATACACTGCTGGTGGGAGTGTAAATTAGTTCATCCATTGTGGAAAGTAGTGTTCCTCAAAGAACTTACAACAAAATTACTATTCAATCCAATAATCCCATTATCAGGTATATACCCAAAGGGATATAAATCATTCTACCACAAACTTACATGCACACATATGTTCATGGTAGCACAATTCACAATAGCAAAGGTGGGAATCAACCTAAATGCCCATCAAAGGTAGATTAGATAAAGAAAATGTGGTACATGTACACCATGAAATTCTATGCAGACTGAAAAAGGAATAAGATCATGTCCTTTGCAGCAACATAAATGGATCTGGAGGTCATTATCTTAAGCAAGCTAACACAGGAACAGAAAACCAAATACCAAATGTTCTTACTTACAATTGGGAGCCAAACAATGAGAATGCATGGATAGTAGGAAGGATAAAACAGACACTGGGGGCTACTTGAGGTTGGAGTGGGGGAGGAGGTAGAGGATCAGAAAAAATACCTATTGGGTACTATGCATATTGCCCAGTGATGAAATTTTCTGTACACCAAATCCTTGTAACACACAGTTCGTCTATATAACAAATCTGCATATGTATCCTTGAACCTAAAATAACTATTAAATAAATAAATGAATATTAAAAAAAATCATTTAGGAGGTCAGAACATTCCAGTATTGTATTAGTCTGTTCTTGCATTGTTATAAAGAAACACCTGTGACTGGGTAATTTCTAGAGAAAATAAGTTTAATTGGCTCACAGTACATAGTTCTACACAGTAGAACTGGCTGTACAGAAAGCATGGCAGCTTCTGAGGAGGCCTCAGGAAGCTTTAAATCATGGTGGAAGGCAAAGAGGAAGGAGGCCTGTCTTACATGGCCAGACCAGGAGGAAGAGAGAGAAGGTGGAGGGGTTACACATTACACAACCAGATCCCGTGAAAACTCTGTCGCAAGAACAGCACTAGAGGGATGGTGCTAAACCATTAGAAACCACCCCCATGAAATCACCAGACCCACCAGGCTCCACCTTCAACATTGGGGATTACAATTGAACATGAGATTTGTTTGGGGGCAGATCCAAACTATATCAAGGATAGAGTATAGAATATGACAAAATAATCTAAGTATATTACAAATGTGTGAAACAACCTCACTGTAGGTGGTGGTGAAAGAAGTGCTGACCTGAATAACTTCTGGAAATTAGTGGAGTCTGTAAGACTAAATGAAAAGCTGTTTAAAAACCACACTCTTGTTTTTCACAGAGATATGGGTTAGCAATTCTAATATTTCTATACATGTGTACTGGAATTGAGCAATTAAGTAAATTATGGTAAATTGTGAATAGTGGGAGGCTGATTTCCCTGCTGGAGTGAGAGTTTATGCCTAATGAAAGGGAGGAGGCTAAAATAATCTTTGTGGTAATGGATTACCATTGGATATATTGATATTAAATCATATTCAGCTTAATGTAGATACACATGGCTACATATACATACACATAGCTACATATAGACATATAGATGTGTGTACATACATGATTAGTTTACACAAATATTTCCTTCCACTGACAATTGAGAAGGCCTAGAAGCGACAGTACCCCAGTAGTAACAAGCAAATCTGGCATGCAGTTCATGGTTTGTAATACCACTCTGCAATAAAGGGAAAAAGGGCTTCTTAGGAAAATTGCTGTTTCTAGAACTAGGGCAGGAAATATACAAGATGAGCCTGTAATGTTTTGTAGTGCCATAAAATAAAGAAGTGCTAACAACAAAAACAAGCCCACAAAGATGGGGCTATGTCAAAGAGATGTACTGAAAGAGCCAATACCAAGAGCTCCTGATCCCAAACCTGGAACAATTTAGGGAACCAAGTAAAGCAGTATTGAATTGTAACACAAAGTATAAAATAAATAACCATGAGTCTACACTAATACAAGTAAACAAGTGAATAAATAAAAGGAGGCAAAAAAACAATCTTCCATGCAGAAAAATTCCAAATGATTTATGTAGATACTCCAACCTCAAGGAGATAAAGCATAACTCCTCACTGTTTCAGTTCAGGCCACACCTAGTGACTTTCTTCCAAAGAGTACCGTATGGAAAAGGGAGATAAAAGAGTAACTTGTGATGGAAAAGCCTGACAAGCACAAATTACCTCAGCAAGGTGATCAGGGTCAACATCAACTGTAATAAATCATACCAACAGTATGTTCTCTTGAAACGATAGGATGAAAATCGCTCTTAACCTCTGTAGTCTTATTCCCAAAAAACCATTATCCCAGTCTAATAATGAGAAAAACATCTGACAAATCCCAAAAGATAGATATTTACAAAATACCTGATTCTTTCTTCTCAAACTGTTAAGGGCACCAAAGCAGGAAACGAGTGAAAAACTGTCACAACCATCAGGGGCCTGAGAAAACATGATGAAATATTATATGGTATTCTGGATGGGTTCTTGGTTCCCAAAAAGGAATTTATGCAAAAACTAAGGAAATTTGATTAAAACATGGACTTTGGATTACAGTAATGCGTTAATATTGATTCATTAATTGTAATAAATATACCTTGCTAATGTAATATGTTCATAAAGGGGAACTGGATGCAAGGTTAATGAGAACTCTCTAGACTATATTCTAATATTTCTGTAAATCTAAAACTGCTGTAAAAACCAAGTTTACTTTAAAAATATAGCTGTCTTGATTCTGTTTTACTCCTTTTTTCTTTTTTCTTTTTTTCTTTTTAATTCAGTGCCTCCCTCTGTCACCCAGGCCGGAGTGCAGTGGTGTGATTTTGGCTCACTGCAATCTCTACCTCCCAGCCTCCCTAGTAGCTGGGACTGCAGTCCTCCCACCTCAGCCTCCCTAGTAGCTGGGACTACAGCTTGTGTCTGCCCGGCTAATTTTTGTATTTTATGGGGTTTTGCCATGTTGGCAGGGTAGTCTCAAACTCCTGAGCTCAAGCAATTGCCTCAGCCTCCCAAAGTGCTGACATTACAGGTATGAGCCCTGTTGCCCAGCCATTTCCACTTATTTTTCTTTACAGTTGAGCCCAATTCTTAAAAACATCCAATGGCATCTTAGCTTGGGTGTCCTGGTTCAGCTCTTGAGGTTTGAATGATACTTCTTTGTTTTAATCATTTAGCTCAGATTAAAAACAACACCTAATTTCTTAATGTCAACACTCACTTGCCCTCTGTTACATCCTACCTTCTTCCATTCACTACTCTAACTCTCTAGTATGGTATTGAGTTGGGGATGTGCACACACAAGCAAACACACACATACATGTGAACATGCAAAATGTATGCACAGTGGTGTGCTGAAACGGTCTCAAACCAGCTAGTGAGACCCAATTTTTAAACTTTCAAGAATGTGGCAAGCCAGTTATTAAGCACATCCATTATTAAAAATTAAAGGATAAAGTTACCATTAAGTAAATCATATTAAAAACAAAGGTTATAAATGATATCATTACTTCCTATGTATTTTACTATTATATATACTTTTGAGTATATTATTTTACTATTATCTATCCTTTTGAGTGTTATCTACACTATTTTCTTTCTTTAATGGAAATGCTACATAATGATGTGCTACTTCTTTATTCTGTATTTTGTGATGTCACATTGATATTACATCATATCATTAATATGATATGAAATAGGCCATGGGTAGAGTATTTGTACCATTGATATTGATAAAACTTAAATCAGAGCTTGAGTTATTGTTTTGTTGTTTGTCTACTTTAAAAAGATGGATGTGCTTAACAACTGGCCTTAAGAAGATGGGGGAAATGTTAACAAGGTTAATACTGTAGGTTAAACTTTTAAATGTCTGTAGCTGTTACATTGTCAATAGCACAAAATATTGAGGAATATTTTTAAGTGTTTGAAACCAGTTTTAAACTCAACAAAGAAGTTAACTGATATTGTTAATAAGAGTCAACTTCAGACATTCTATTCTATTGTTATACTCTCATCTTACTTGCCAATATAAATGAAAATGTCAATTGATATTCATTTCAGAATTACTCTCATTTGTTCATTGCAACCACAGGTTAACTAAAGAGATAAGAGTTTGGCTAAATCAATGAGAACATTCTATGAGAATAAGTTCACTATACAGAGTAGAGAATATTATATATTTTATTATTATTTGTAAGTTGTATATTACATATTATTTCAGTAAAATTTGTAATAAATGTGTATTTGGTTTTTTTTGTGTGTGTGCAGTTTGTTGTTAAACAGTTACTGGCAAATTACTATGGACACACATTTCCTAACAAGAATGTGGGAATTATTTGTAACATAAATGAGAACATATGAGGTTACATGTAGTAGGTACAATCTTAAAGAAACATACCCCACAAGTATGGTTGATATTGCCACTAGACATCTCATCAAGGGAATTATATTCGCAAATAATTATCACCACAAGTTTTGTTGAAACTAGACCTTCCACAAGCTATGGGTTTCTACAAATCCATATTTTTATCAGAGTTTCTTCATCTAATTAGGTTTTTAAATTGGGATAAGAATAAGATACAGATATATCAATTAGAGGTATTAATTAGGAATCTGTTATGAACTGAATTGTGTTCCTCCAAAATTTATATGTCAATGCTCTAACCTCCAATGTGACTGTATTTACAGACTGAGCCTTTAAAGAGGTAATTGAGGCTAAATGAGGTTGTGAGGGCGGGGCCCTAATCCAGTAGAACTGGAGTCTTTACTGGAAGAGGAAGACACACCAAGGGTGCATGTGCACAAAGAAAATGCCAGTAAGGACACAGTGGGAAGTGGCCATCTGCAAGCCAAGGAGAGAGGCCTCAGGAGAAACCAAACCTGTTAGCATCATGATCTTGGACTTCCAGCCTCCAGACTATGAAAAAACAACTACTGTTTGAGCCACCCTGTCTGTGGTATACCATGTACCATGGTACTGTAGGGAAACCCTAGTAAACTAATATAGAATTTTTTGATTGTAAGTAATAGAAATCAACTCAAGGTAGATTACAGCAGAAAGAGGACAGAAATGAAGGTAAAAGTTACAACTGGAAACTGGGGTGCTATAGAAAGCCCAAGAGGTTCTCTTTTTCTATATCTGTCTCCTATATCCTGCACGTTTTATTCCATAGCTGTACTGTCCAATATGGTAGTCACAGGGAACATGGAGCTATTTAAATTTAATAAAATTCAGTTCTTCAGTCACATTAAAGACATTCCAACTATTAAATAGCTACATATGGCTGGTACTACTGTGTGTTGCCTCCCAGGTTCAGGCACTTTCTTGAACAAGAGAAAAAGAAAGATTTTTTTTTTTGCCTTTCCTAGAAGTTACGCATTTCAATCAACCCTACCCTTCACCATCCCCATGTACTGGAATAATATTAATACTACTTTCAAACTGAAACTGTGAGATCACTTTCTCTCTACATCATTGTAGTAGTTCTTTAGACAGCACTGGATTATAGGATTACCAGAGATCAAGGTAAACGTCCCTTGAAATTGAAGGTAAACTTCCATTTAACCATCAGGACACCTCAGCTGTATGGCTCCCTTTTAAGGCCTATATTTAGTTTTGAATGTGTAATTTTGTACCATTTTTCTTAGGGACTGATATCAGCAGTGACCTCTAGGGAAAGGAGTAGTAGTGAGGAAAAACATTAATTTTATTTTGTATTGTTTGAATGTAAATACATCCATGTATAAATTGCATAATATTTTTAAGGCATCGGAGTTTTGTATTGCCTCTCATTGTATCCAAACACCCAGTATAGTACCTAACAGGTAATGTTAGGAAGTCTAAGAGGATAGGACATATGGTTAATGCTAAATCCTGTGATAGTGAGAAGATGCTCTGGTTATACCTAATTCTTTCTGCTTCGAGCCCAGCTTGGTCTGGGAATTGCTTGGGGAAACTGGAAGCCTGAACCAGAGGAGTGTGTGTGTGTGTGTGTGTGTGTGTGTGTGTACTGGTATGTAATAAATAATTCCTGTGTATCTGACACTATGGTATTTTATACTTTTTATGTCTACTCTAAACTACACTGCAAAGGAGTCACCCTTGTACCCATTTTATAAATGAGGAAACTAAGACATAGATAAGGGACTGACTCATTTATCCTGGTGTGTTCTTTTTTCTTTTCCTGTTAGTGCAATTTGACAGTTACACAATTCTTACCAAATAGAATGTGACCAGTTCTAGAGAAACTTCCTTCTACCAGTGCTTATTTTATTATTTTATTTTTATTATATAATTCATACACTTGGATCAAAAACTGATAGCAAATTGTATTTAGTACAAGGTAAATCTTCCTTCATACACTGCCCTCAGGCAACAGTCAACAACTTCGTGTGTCTTTACAGAAATATTTTATGTATAGCAACACATATATGAATATTTCTAAAATTTAATTTGGAGTATTTTACATACTCCAAATCTTTCTTTTTTTAACTCAACAATATATCTTGAAAATCATTACATATTTACTAGATCTACTTAATTTCTTTTAACAGCTATATATTATTAGTGGTAGGAAAGCCTCAAAACCTATTCAAATTCCTTCTCACTTACGATCGTTGTTTCATATCTCTTCAGTGACCATTCTTACAAATGGGCCATTTTGCGCATGTTCCAAATTTATTCTGCAGAATAAATTTCTATAGGTGGAGTTCCTGAGTCAAAGAGATATCTCTTTAAATTTTTCATAGATATTACTAATTTTTATCCATAGATGTTATACAAATATACTTCCCCTCAGCAATATTTATCTATACCCTTTCCAATACTAAGGGAACACTTTATTGTACAAGAGAAAAAGAAAGAAAGGTCAATCTAATTTGCCTATAGGCACCTAAAACAATTTTTTTTTTTTTTGCCTTTTCCAGAAGGTATGCATTTCAGTCAACCCTACCCTCACCATCCCCATTTACTGGAATAAAATTAATACTACTTTCCAAAGTGAAAGAAACTGTGAGATCACTTTCTTTCTTTTCTACTTTATACATGATTGGTCTATTTTATATATGACTGGCATGGAGATTATTCAATATGCTTATCTGTGTATTAGACAAATTTGCCTCCAAGCAGATTGGTCTCTTGCAATCCTGGGTAACTCTGACAGTGCTTTCCTGAAGGATCCATCTTTGGTTCTGCGGTAGTACCCAGTGGACAACCTGACTTTCCTATGAACTACTTACTTGAGGTATTTTTCCTAACAAAGAAAAATACACTCCATTTCTCTCCTTGCTTCTTTCATCAATCTCATTTCAATGGTCCTTAGAAAACACTTTATTTGATTATTATTTAACTTTGTAATACTTATTTCTTCGGTTCCCCATCCATAAAGTCTTTGTTTTAGTGGCCACATCTGTTTTGCCTTACTATTCCTATCTAAAGCTTGAAAGTATGGCAATTAATAAAAACTTTCTACATGTTAAATTAGCTTTAAAAGAATATAACAATTAAATAGTCTTGATGACTTAGAGATTGACAGATAGAAGGATCCTAAAATTTACTTCCTGGACTGCTAACTTCAAATCTTATCTGTATCAACAGTTTTGTCACTTAAGTCATTAACAACAAAAATTATTTTATTAAATTATTTATAATTGGGAGAGTATTACTTCTCTTTCTCCCCATGTCCAATTATGGAAAAAATAGTCATCCCCTGCTTTTTCTGAGTAAAGCTATCATATATATATATATATATATATATATATTTTTTTTTTTTTTTTTTTAGATTGAGTTTCAGTATTTTTTCATAGGCTGGTGTACAATGGCGCAATCTTGGCTCACTGCAACCTTCGCCTCCTGAGTTTAAGTGATTCTCCTGCCTCAGCCTCTGGAGTACCTGGGATTACAGGCACATGCCACTATGCCCAGCAGATTTTTGTATTTTTGGTAGAGACAGGGTTTCACCATGTTAGTCAGGCTGGTGTCGAACTCCTGACCTCAGGTGATCCACCTGCCTCTGCCTTCCAAAGTGCTGGGGTTACAGGTGTGAGCCACTGTGCCTGGCCCAAGTTTTTTTTTAAATCTTTTTGGTACTCTTAACTAAATCACGAAGGTTCATCTTATTTAGGGGAACAGGAGGGATTTAGTCTGTTAAATTTTTCTCCATGCCATGGGAAAGACTCTCTCAGAAGGTAGCAGCTAGAACAGAACACTGAAAACTTTATGAACAACACCAGTAATTTCTACTTTTGTTTTATCTTCCCTTTGAGATAGACGTTTAGTCCTTTACTCTTATTACCTAGCATAGTGTCTGGCAC
The DNA here is from genome assembly GCA_963573385.1 of Cacajao melanocephalus. Classification (NCBI taxonomy): domain Eukaryota; kingdom Metazoa; phylum Chordata; class Mammalia; order Primates; family Pitheciidae; genus Cacajao; species Cacajao melanocephalus. Next base: position 640 of record CAUYLG010019252.1, on the reverse strand, counting down.
ACAGTAGGTGGCCACTGATTATTTCTTGAATGAAGTAAGGAATGAGATTACTTACAGAGTTAGAGCTCTTCAGATTCCTTCCAGATTTCATATATCTTTTTTGAGTATACAGGTGGTATTTGGTTACCTAAGTTCTTTAGTGGTGATTTGTGAGATTTTGGTGCACCCTTCACTTGAGTGGTATACACTGGACCATATTTGTAGTCTTTTATCTCTTGCCCACTCCCTCTCTTGCCCCCAAGTCCCCAAAGTTTATTGTAACATTCTTATGCTTTTGCATCCTCATAGCTTAGCTCCTACATATAAGTGAGAAGATAGGATGTTTGGTTTTCCATTCCTGAGTTACTTCATTTAGAATAATAGTCTCCATTCTTATCCAGATCACTGTAAATGCTGTTAATTAATTCCTTTTTATGGCTGCATCGTATTCTATTTTATATATATATATATATATATATATATATATATATAAAATGAAATATATAGTATATATACATTATGGAATACTATGGAATATACATATTATATATTATATATATTATATATTGAATACTATGGAATATATATAATATAATATATAATATATAATGTTATATATAGTATATGTTATATATATAATATATATATATTATATATATGT
>CAUYLG010019250.1:0-40828 GCA_963573385.1 Cacajao melanocephalus | reverse complement strand
TGTGGGGATCGCTCCCGTTCACGGTGCTTAGCTGTACCGTGGCCATTTTGAGCTTGAGCCCATACACATTTCACCTCTCACCTGGAGGCTGTTGAGCTGAGGGAAGGGATGAAGTGTTGATGCATGACTTCTGCAGAATATTTTGGCTACTGACACGAAGAACAGGGCGTGCCATGGCGGTTTCATGAGTCATTGTGTGGGCCTGATATGGTAATCCCTGTTTATGGTAATCCCTGTTACTGTAAACGTTTTATGGCTCTGTTTACCCCAAGCGGGCCTGATATGGTAATCCCTGTTTCTGTAAACGTTTTGTTCCCGTATTCCCGTATTTACTGTTTAATGTCACTTGCGTCATCAACGAAGAACTAAAAGGTATATAATCAGACTTATGCACAATAAACTTGCTACTCTGGCATGCTACTGGCATAGCCTGGGTAGTCCTCCAGACCTCACTGTCTGTCTGTCTGTCTGTCTTCTTTTCCACGCACTCTCTCCTCCAGGTTGTGAACATCTTCAAGTTGAGGTGAGGCCTCCTGCAGGCCGGGAGCCTCCTGGCAGACGTGCTGGTCCCCAACACAGAACTATGATACGTGAGCTATAAGATGCTATGAATGCATCTTAATGCCATCATTCTCATCTCAGTTTTAAGCACAGGGCACAGAAAGCTAAAGTGAAAACTCCACATTATCTATGATATCAAAACATAACAGAGAGAAGTATCATAAAATTAAATTAATATTTTAAACTGTTGTATGATATGGAAATAGCTACATGTCTCTTATATACTGTCACGACTTTCACTTGTGAAGGATATGTCTTCCTCAACATTATAATAACGTTTAACCAAGCAGTAGATGCTCATTTTGAAGAAGCTATTATTGTAACAAAGATTGTTAAGGTTAGTAGCGAGGAAACCACATACCGCTTACAGCCACAAGTCCTTCTTCTCCCAGGAGCGCTATAGTTTAAATTTATCTTTCTTTGACCTAAATTCAATAAAAGGGGAAAGAGAATCTCTGTGTCTTTAACATGCTGTTAAACCACCACAGCTCAGTAATTTATTTGACTTTGGCCTTTGCAAGCTGACAGTCTGTAGTTGCAACCTTCCAGATTTTATGTATTCAGTTTGCAAAAAAAAAGACTTTTTTTTTTTCAAAAGCAGCTAGCTGTTAACAGAAAGAAGAGAAAAACAAGATTTATCCTATCCATCTCCATCCAAAACAAGGTGCTATGCTTTCTGTGACTTCAATTTGACAAGTAAAGCCCTGGGCAGGCATGCGGTATCACTGCTTGTCACTGTAAGGCAACAGACTGGAAAAGACGTGAGATAGTGTAGAAATAAGCAAGGGCAGCAGGTAACTAATTAAGATTAGGAGGGCACACTGAAAGATTTTCTAAATCCAGGACACCCAATCCTTCCATATCTACCATAACACAAAACATCTATAACTGCCATGCAACCACCTCATCTTGGAAAATGTATGCCTTCTGCCTTGTAAAACTTAAAGCAAAAAATGGTAGAGGCAATGAAAATCCCCTAGTGAGGCAAAATCTGTGCGAACTGCCTTTATTGTAGAAGTACGTCTCCTTCTGAAATAAATCTTGATTTGTTCCAAATTAGGAGATTAAACATTTCAGTTTCCAATTTAAAAATAATTCCTTCTCTTTGTCTCTGGCAGTAAATAATATGTGTATAAGCATATATTCACCTTAACATATAATATGTGAATACCAAAACATGACATAGAATTATGTGTAGTCTTGCTTCACCACCGTTCATTTTTTCTCCTATTTAATTCTCCATGAAAATTTCCCTCATTTTTTTAGTGTTGCTTGTATCACTTTACTTCAGTCATTTCATTCTTTATTTTCTTCTATTTTTCCATTGCCCTTCAGTTATTTGGGGCATTCTTTCTGTATGAAGATCTTTTTACACAGAATATATTGCATGGGAAGTTGGCATGCAAGAGTAATTATATGCAACGTGATTTTTAAAATCAAATATGACAACGGTTGAAAAAGAATGTCTTCTCTATTACTCATTGTATTTTCTGTTTTTATAATATATGGAATCATTAGGATAAGTCAGTTGACAATATACTCAGAATGAAGAAAACAGTGCAATCCCTGTCTTCCAGGAAATTATAAGAGATTAGGAAAAAGTCACAAAGTGCTTCACCCCATTTTTTCCTCTTGTGTTATTCATCAGTATTTCCATGAACTTCCTCAGGTTACTTGGGATCCAAGGTAGCACTATACTTACCTTATTTACAAGAATTGAAGCTCAGAGCAAACAGATGTGAGATTGAAAATGAATCACCTGAATAGCAGCAGTTATGTTGAGAATTCTTCACACTTAGCCTACACAGTGGTCTCCTAACAGAAAAGAGGAATTTTCAGCTGATTGATTGCACTCATTTTCCTTTTTCTGAAAGTATTCTTCTAAAGGAATAATACTGACTGATTTATTCTGGCCCTGTTTTTCATTATGTCTCCATTGTATTTCCACGTAAAGTTACCTCGAGTTTATGGAATGGTCCCTGTTGCAACTCAGAAGTCATGGTTCAGCTATTGAATCAGGGAGTTCTGGACGCTTTAGAGTCACTCGAGACTTTTTAAGTCTCAGAGATCGTTTGGATGGAACTGGAGGCTATTATCCTTAGCACACGAATGCAGGATCAAAACTACTCACTTGTAAGTGGGAGCTAAATGATGAGAAACCCGGACACAGAGAGAACGACAGGCACAGGGGTCTACGTTAGGGTGGAGGGTGAGATGAAGCCAAAGAGCAGAAAAAACAACTATTGGGTACTAGTCTTAGTACCTGGGTGACAAAATAATCGGTGCAAGAACTCCCAGTAACATGAGTTTACCTATATAACAAACTGCACATGTAACCCTGAACCTAAAATGAAAGTTTAAAAACAAACAAAAATCATGACAACATCAACTGTGTCCATTTTTTATGGGATTCCATCAAGTTGAGTATATTGTGCCAGGTGACAACCTCTCAACTAGCTGGTGAGCATTTGCCAAGTATTTTTGTAATTTCTTTCAGTTCCATTATTTTGCCAATTTAGTTTTGTAAACTAAATGGTAAAGGCATTAGGAAACTAATGCTTAGGAGAACTGCTTAGGAAAGGTAAAAGCTGGCAGTGGATATTATTGTAATTTCCACATAGTACACTTATGAAAAGAAAGAAAACTGGTGCAAATGTAAGCTAACAATTTAATATTTTACAGTGATTACACTCTTAACACTTTCTTCCTTTGTTACTATTTCTTGGCTTATCTTGCCTTTTTCCAGATTTGCATATATTTTAACTCCCCTTGTCTAGTGAAAAAAAACTTAACCTCCATCTTCATAGTTTCTGAGCAGTGCACTATGTATGTAACTGAAATATTTTTCCTTTAACTAATACTTTTCCTGTGTATATAATTGAAATACTTTGCCATATGGAGCACTGCAGCACAATGAGGAAACGGAGCCTGTGGGTCACTGCACATACACCCTATGACCCCAAAAAGGCCATAGTTCTCTTTTGTTACTATTCCTCTAATGACATAAGGAGCTTGAAATATCCACCTGATAGCATTCCTACTAGCACATGTGAAACCTCCAGGTCATCAAAACTCATGATGCTGGAGATGAAGTTACCATTTTATTTTATTTTTAGTTGACATATAATAATTATACACATTTATGATGTACACAGTGCTGTCTTGATTTGTATAATGTACAGTGATCAGACCAAGATAATTAGCATTTCCATTATTTCAGACGTTTATCATTTCTTTGTGTTGGGAATATTCAATATCCTTCCAGCTATTTGAAACTATATAATATATTATTGTTTAATATGATTATATGAGAAACCCATTGTAAAAATGACTATGTGATTGTGTGTTACTCATTTCAACCATTCATACTCAGATGTTATATTTGGATTACAACATAGTAAATATGAGAGTGTGATTGTTCAGAGACTATGCTGTCTTTCAAGAGAATGCTTGTGATGCAAAAACAAATAAATGAAAAGAAATTGAATTCTTCATCACATCAGCAATCTCTGAATAAGTACAGTAGATGACAGGCTATACCACTTCAATGTGTAAAGTTTACACTTGACGTGAGTTTTCTCCTCATGGGAGAATGTGCCTATTCCAGCACATTCCTAAGATTTAATACCAACCTGAGCCACCATATGATATAAAACTACACGTAAAGTGAGATCATGTAGTTTTATCCATAGTAAATAGTTGAGAAAATAAAAGATACTTTCAAATAAGTGTCTTTATATTAAAAACTTGAGAAATCTGATCATTGACCTAACTTGTGCTGTCAGATTTCTACAGTGATTTGCTTATATATCATTTGTGATTAATGATGCTGAATTTCTCTTACTACTTCAGGAAATTACAGAAATCCATTTCCACTTCTAGGAGCATACTCTTCCACCAAAATTAAACATTCACTGTAATCTTCTGTTAATATCTGCTGTAATTTTATGTTGCTTTAAACTAGTCTGTTATACACATTTTATTTTTTAAATTTATTTTTATTTTAAAATATATATATATATATTTTATTGCACTTTAGGTTCTGGGGTACATGTGCAGAACATGCAGGATTGTGGATAGGTACATACATGGCAATGTAGTTTGCTGCCTCCCTTCCGGTCACCTGTATCTGGCATTTCTCCCCATGTTATCCCTCCACAACTCCCTATCCCCCACTGTCCCTCCCCTAGGCTCCCCCCAACAGACCCCAGTGTGTCACGCTCCCCTTCCTGTGTCCATGTGTTCTCCTCATTCAACACCCGCCTATGAGTGAGAATATGTGGTGTTTGATTTTTTTTGTTCTTGTGTCAGTTTGCTGAGAATGATGGTTTCCAGATTCATCCATGTCCCTAAAAAGGACACAAATTCATCGTTTTTTACGGCTACGTAGTATTCCAAGGTGTATATGTGCCACATTTTCCTTGTCCAATCTATCCTCGATGGGTATTTGTGTTGATTCCAGGTCTTTGCTATTGTAAACAGTGCTGTAGTGAACATACATGTGCATGTGTCTTTATAACAGAATGATTTATAATCCTTTGGATATATACCCAGTAATGTGACTGCTGGGTCAAATGGAATTTCTATTTCTAGGTCCTTGAGGAATCGCCACACTGTCTTCCACAATGGTTGAACTAATTTACACTCCCACCAACAATGTGAAAGTGTTCCTATTTCTCCACATCCTCTCCAGCATCTGTTGTCTCCAGTTTTTTAATGATGGCCGTTCTAACTGGTGTGAGATGGTATCTCAGTGCAGTTTTGATTTGCATTTCTCTAATGGCCAGTGATGATGAGCATTTTTTCATATGTTTGTTTTCATATGTCTTCTTTTGAAAAGTGTCTGTTCATATCCTTTGCCCACTTTTGAATGGGTTTTTTTTTTCCTTATAAATCTGTTTTAGTTCTTTGTAGATTCTGGATATTATCCCTTGGTCAGATGGGTAGATTGCAAAAATTTTTTCCCATTCTGTTGGTTGCCGGTTCACTGTAATGATTGTTTCTTTTGCTGTGCAGAAGCTCTGGAGTTTAATTAGATCCCATTTGTCTATTTCGGCTTTTGTTGCCAATGTGTTTGGTGTTTTAGTCATGAAGTCCTTGCCTATACCCATGTCCTGAATGGTTTTGCCTAGGTTTTCTTCTAGGGCTTTTATGATGTTAGGTCTTATGTTTAAGTCTGTAATCCTTCTGGAGTTAATTTTAGTGTAAGCTGTCAGGATCTTTGACAAACCTGACAAAAACAAGTAATGGGGAAAGGATTCCCTGTTTAATAAATGGTGTTGGGCAAACTGGCTAGCCATGTGCAGAAAGCAGAAACTGGACCCCTTCTTTACACCTTATGCAAAAATTAACTCCAGATGGATTAAATATTTAAACATAAGACCTAACATCAGAATTAGTTCACCTTGTCTAATTAAAAATTTGTACATTTTTAGAAACTTATAAAGAATATTATTATATTTTAAGTAACTTTTACTTCTGTCACATATCTTTATAAGTAGTGTCATATTTCCTATGTTTCTGCTTCTATTTTATATTTTATTGAATTGACAAAAGCATATTCATTAAGTGGCATTTTTGAAATTGCTATTCTTGTGCTAAAGAAGAGAACAATCTAATTTTAGATGGTAGAGGTGTATTAACTGCACATACGTTTTTAAAAAATATAGGTGGAACATTTCCATTGCTTTCATAGGGGTTTATTTTTCTTTATACTTTTAAGATTTTATGGGTTATTGTGCAGAATGTATACCATGAACTTTGATTAAATAATAGGGGGCTATATAACCAAAATTATACAGCCAAATGACAATTCCTTTTGGCCATTAATAAGGTTAATGTGATGGCCAGTCTTAGCATTGTTGTTGGAGAACTAATGGGCCAAACTTTTATTATTTTTTTTTCTCTTTTAGATTGTCTTTTCAAAAATAAGTTATTTTAGGAGATGTGTTGTACTCTTTTCTAAATTACTAATTCCAACATAGTCTTCTAATGGTTGCTTTATTGTTTTATTTTGTGATAATTCATAGTGTATTTAAGTGACTGTTATTCTTTCCAATTTACCTCTAATTGTTTATATTTTTCTGCCTCAGTTCTGGAATCAACACTTTTTCTAAGGATTCTAGTTCTGTTTTGTAAGGAATGACACTTAGAAACTGATATTTGCAGACTGTGTGCCATTGCTACTATGGTAATTTGGGTTCTAGACAGATTCAGAAGACAGCTGGAAGGTATATACATCTATTAGTCTATCTACCATCATCATCATCATCCCTTAAAACCATAAACCAGGAACTCATACTGATCTCTCCAATTCCAATTCAACACCCCAAAGTTTACTGAGGACTTTCCTTTTTAATAACTCCCTTCACCAGTAAAAAGAAACCTGGCTCCTATTGTCCTCAATATATTCAATTCATTTGCTTTTACAAATTATACATAAAATGTATTTTCAAAATTATTAACCCATACTATTAAGGAAATACATATTCTGCCTAGAGTTCAATACATGTTTACATTGTTCTCTACTTTTAGATTGAGTATATATACTAAAAATAAGTGATTTCAAAAATTATTTTGGCTTATTTTCTCCCATATCACTGTGGTTACATTCTCAATTTAAAATCTATTTAGGTCCACAAGTTTTTGTTTACATTTCATTCTGGATTATTTGCGGGGTGGGGGGGGATTATTTATTTCCTCATCTTGTTGACTTTCTTATTTTCTTTAAAGTATATGGACTGTCTCATAGTTCTCAATACGGAATCTGTAAAAAAAAGATACAAGATAAAAATTGCCACTCTACCACCAATCAGTTCCATTCCATTCACATCACTCTTGTCATTAATTAACCTATTTTTGGTTTATTCATTGTATTTCTTTTTATACTAGATAAGTGGATGCATGAGTATGTTTTTATTTCCTCCTATTATATTGTATACAAAAGTTAGCATAATATGCAAACAGTTTTTTATTTTAAACAATTTTAAATTAGCAGTATAACTAGGATATCATTCCTTATTTTATAGAGCCTTCTCAGTCTTTTCCATAGCTTCATGGGACTTCATTTCACCTTTTGTTACTCAGCTCATCTGCCAAGTATGGGCTTTTAGGTCCTTCCTATTTTGCAAATATAAATAGGCTGTAATAAATTATCTTGTGCAAATGTATTTTCTTATAGTCAAAGTGAATTTTTAGAGTAAACCTCTAGACAAGATAATTCTGGATCAAAAGATATGTCAAATTACCTCCATAAATGGACCATGTTGTATTTTCACCAATAACATGTGAGAAGTTCCCTTTCCCCCAGAGCTTCACTGGCAGAGCATATTCTCGATTTTGTTTTTCTTTTCTTTTTGCTTTTCGTTAATCATGGTGGGAAACCTCTGGAACTCAGCGTGATTTTAATGTGTATTTATGTTATGTAAGTGAAGGTGAATATAGTTTCATATGTTCAATGGCAATGTTAATAACTTTTTCCTAGAATTGCATGATAATGGCATTTGTCCACTGTTTTTTTTCCTATAGGACTTCTGTGCTTTTTCTATTCAGTTCTTAAGTCCTCACAGACACACCCAGAGATAACATTTTATCAGCTCTTTGGCATCTCAAAGCCCAGTCAGGTTAACACATAAAATTAACCATCACACTTATTGCTTATATCACTTCAAGTTTCTAAATTCTTTCAGTATTAGTAGGTATTAATACCCAATCTAAGGACACTGGAAAGTAAAAGTTTATTTATATACATTCAATTCAAGCTAATAAACATACTTCAAATAGAAAATTGGTGAGGAACATATCAAAAAGCCAAGAGAATATAGAAAGAAACGTATCTGACAAATTTACCCTATACTAGGAACAATCTAGAAATACATTTTATAGCACATCTATATAATTACACTTCACAGCTATTTTATATTTGGCCTATGTTCAGATAATAAAGACATTTTGCTTTTTATGGGTCCAGAGACCCATTTTCAAAATGGAATCAACTGTTTCAAATGAAGAGTTCTTTTAAAACGAAGTAAAAGAAAGGTGTAAAAATTTGGAACACAGGAAACAAACTCATAAAGTCTTATTTAGAAAGCTCTACACATTATTTTCAATGTCTCTTCCTTTTCTCTAAATAAAAGAAAATAATTTACAAGACTCAATTTGATGCAGTGTACTAAGTGGCCAAGTGTCACAGACAATACTCTACCTCATAAACAAAAGTGCACAGTAATTGTCCATGGAAGTTGGAAGTGAAAATGCATCATAACAAAGCAAAATTCATTATCCTTTCCACAGTCTTGATAATGTGAATGTGTCTCAGTTGTGTTTAAACCATAGTGGAGTACAATTCTGCAGGGTTAACATCCTTACTAAATGATTCAGGAAATAAAACAGCTTGAATTTAAGCAATTCGTTTGAATTACACAATGTAATATAGCAGTGATTAAAAAAAAATTTAGCTAATAGATTGTTTTTATACAATAGAAAAACTAGTCTTAGTAAAAAACAAAAATACAATAAGTAAAAGCAAAAATGAAAAAGGAAGAAGAAATAAAGGATATTATCAGATAGATAAGATGTACTATTCAGATATCACATACATGTATTTTCTCTTTTCAATTATTTGAGCATGCACAAAAGTTTAATCCTATTGCTGCAATTCTAACTTCTATTAACATTATATATTCTTCCCTTTTCTATCTCACATAATTATTCATGTTTTCCAGTCTTCAAATCTAGTTAAGACCACTATTAAGGTTAAAAACAACTAAAGGTAGTCATGTTACTTTACATATGGAAGTACTTGAAAGTGTCTATACCAAGGCATGAAAAATGAATATTTCTTCACTTTACTGATGGGATGAAATCCTTGTCAATGAGCTTCAAATAATATGACAATATTTGAGAAAGTTGGTCATTCATACATGCTGTAATTATTATATCAAATCTCATTAATATAGAGCCACTAAAAGGATATTGTAAGTACTATAAAAATAACCATTGATGAAACATGTTGTCAAAGACTGTGCTTCACATCATTGGATTGATGGCATTTTGAAAAGACCTAAGTCATCTGGTGAGAAAATTTCATTGAGGTCTCGTTTTCCATAATAATACAGTGCAGAGTTACTGAGTTCATTTCTGTTCTCTGTCTTCAATCCCCTCCCTTTCTTTCTGTGTGTTCTGTTCTCTAATAGCATACTAGGGACACTAAAAGGTCACAGGGATTACAAAGGGAACTTTTTGTCTGATAGTGGACTTGGAATTGAATTTAAAAATGAAACATTAATTAAAATGTTGAGAAATTTTTCTCTTTACATTGACATTGAAATTTTAAAAACAGTTTATTCGGAAGCTACCAGGAATCACATTACATTGTATTACAGGTGTTGCCATTTATAAAATTGTTAAAATTTGTTTTAATTCTTGTATTATATAGTAAAGTGCAACAGACATTATGACTCAGTGAGATAGTTGGTTCCCTCTGTCAGGGGCTCATTAGGTAAGTTAACATGCCATATACCCATAGAATGGCCTTTACATGTATTCCTCTGTGACCAATTATACCTTCTGTTTTATAAAATGTGTGAATACGAAATGTGATGACTTACAGTGAATTATTATAAATTGTATTCCATATTATATTGGCCTCAGGCAAACTAGGTGATTTCAATTTCTGTTTTATTCCTCTCTACACTAATGTGAAAATAATGATACTTCATATGGGTATTGTTGAGGTTTAGTTAAAATTTATGTTGAGTTTTATATTCAAGTCCATAAAATTATTCATGGGAGTCCTGATTGTTTCTGTTACTGATGTGTTATTCTAATAGGTAAAGAGAATTGAGAGATCATAGTTCTCACACGAAACTGTGGTTTTAGGGAAAATAATGTTGACCCTGAAATTAGAAGTCTGGAATTTGAATCTTTGTGACCTTGGGCAAGCCATGGAATCCCCTAAATATGTTTTGACACTTACCTGGAACCTCAATTTTTCCTGTGTAAAGCTGATAAAATAGCATAAACTTCACAGGCTTCCTGAAAATTAAAAACGTGGCAATATTTGTGAATTAAATATTTTGAGGAGCTATTAAGAGATTGGAACAATGGAAGCTCTCAAAAGTTAAGAATATGAAGGAGTCCAATCCAATAGGGGATGGTGTAATGAGTTGGCAGGGATGCATCTATATGCTCTCTAGAGAATTTATTCTATAATCAATAACCCGATTCATAAGAAAATGATAAAGGCTGAGAGTGTAGGCTTCTGTCATGACCCTCAAACACTGCCTAAATCCTTGCAAATCAAAGAGCAGTCCTTGGTCCAGCATCGTCAGCAATGAATTAAGTCTCCTTAGAAATGCAGAATCTCAGGCTCCATCCCAGACATACCGAGTCAGAATCTGCATTCTAACAAGATACCACCAGACTCATATATGCAATAAAGTTTTAGGCGTGCAAGACTTGACCACATGATATAGCCTGGGTATATCTGCTCTTGATAAATCCCCCTGAAATTAATAACCAAATACATATAGGAAGAGTAGGGCAATGTGATCTGTCAGTGTTTGAGAATTTTATTATCCCCCTCCACATGTCCTTAGATTCTCCTATTAAATCTACCCAAGCACAATCCCATCTACCAGCCATTATACCCAGTAAAAAGTGTATTTGGATAATAAACACTTTTAGGATTTGAGTTCTTTGCTAAAACAGGGATCTTATATGAGACTTATAACTGGTCGTATTGCCTATTTTTAAAAAATATTCTTTATTTTATTGTACTTTAAGTTCTGGAGTACATGTGCAGAACATGCAGGTGTGTTACACAGGTATATATGTGTCATGGTGGTTTGCTGCACCCATCATCCTGTCATTGACATTAGGTATTTCTCCTAATGCTATCTGTCCCCTAGCATCCCACCCCCAGACAGTATCCAGTGTGTGATGTTCCCCTCCCTGTGTCTATGTGTTATCATTGTTTATCTCCCACTTATAAGTGAGAACATGTGGCATTTGGTTTTCTGTTCTTGGGTTAGTTTGCTGAGAATGATGGTTTCCAGCTTCATCCATGTCCCTGTAAGGGACTTGAACTCATTCTTTTGTATGACTGCATAGTATTTCATGGTGTATATGTACCACATTTTCTTTATCTAGTCTATCATTGATGAGTATTTGGGTTAGTTCCAAGTCTTTGCTATTGTGAACAGTGCAACAACAAACATGCATGGCTTTATAGTAAAGTGATTTATAATCCTTTGGGTATATACTTAGCAATGGAATTGCTGGGTCAAATGCTATTTCTACTTCTAGATCCTTAAGAAATCGCCACATTGTCTTCTATATGGTTGAACTAATGTACATTCCCATCAACAGTGTAAAAGCATTCTTATTTTTCCACATCATCTACAGGACCTGTTGTCTCCTGATTTTTTAATGATCACCATTCTAACTAGCATGAGATGGTATATCAATGTGGTTTTGATTTGCATTTCTCTAATGACCAAAGATGATGAGCTTTTTTTCATATGCTTGTTGGCTGCATAAATGTCTTCTTTTGAAAAGTGTCTGTTCATATCCTTTGCCTACTTTTTGATGGGGTTGTTTTATTTTTTCCACCATAAATTTGTTTAAGTTCTTTGTAAATTCTGGATATTAGCCCTTTGTCAGATGGGTAGACTGCAAAAATTTTCTCCAATTCTGTAGGTTGCCTGTTCACTCTGATGATAGTTTCTTTTGCTGTGCAGGAGCTCTTTAGTTTAATTAGATCCCATTTTGGCTTTTGTTGCCATTGCTTTCGGTGTTTTGGTCATGAAGTCTTTGCCTATGGCTGTGTCCTGAATGGTATTGCCTAGGATTTCTTCTAGGCCTTTTATGGTTTGAAGATTTATGTTTAAATCTTTAATCCATCTTGAGTTAATTTTTGTATAAGGTATAAGGAAGGGATCCAGTTTCAGCTTTCTGCATATGGCTAGCCAATTTTCCCAATACCATTTATTAAACTGGGAATCTTTTCCCTATTGCTTGTTTTTGTCAGGTTTGTCAAAGATCAGATGGTTGTAGATGTGTAGTGTTTTTCCTGAGACCTCGTTCTATTCCATTGGTCTATATATCTGTTTGGGTACTAGTACCTTGCTACTTTGGTTACTGCAGCCTTGAAGTATATTTTGAAGTCAGGTAGCATGATGCCTCCTGCTTTGCTTTTTTTTTTGCTTTGAATAAAGATGTTCTTTGAAACCAATGGGAACAAAGACACAACATACCAAAATCTCTGGGACACATTTAAATCAGTGTGCAGAGGAAAATTTATAGCACTAAATGTCCACAAGAGAAAGCAGGAAAGATGTAAAATCAATAGCCTAATGTCAAAATTAAAAGAACTAGAGAATCAAGAACAAACAAATTCAAAAGCTAGCAGAAGACAAGAAATGACTAAGATCAGAGTGGAACTGAAAGAGATAGAAACACAAAAATCTCTTCAAAAATATTCTTATCCAGAAAGGATAGCCACCTCTTGCATTGCTTTACAATTACCCAGAAAAGTCATTTAAAAGACTCTACAGAGTGGCACTGGAGAGTCCTACTCAACTAAGGCATATTTTCAGAGGATGAGAGGCTTATACGATACAGATTCCAAGACCCCAAATACTCAAAGATTGATTCTCCAGGAATCTAAATTTTAACAGTGGACTACGCTTTGTCCTTTATAGATAAGTTAACCATGCCCAGCTTTATTTAAACCTGTAACTTTTTCTGTTGATTGAATAGATTGGGCAATGAACATCCTCTTTCAGTCTTTATCAGAAATTGACCTCACTGTATGCATGCATTAGGGGTTACTATTTAGGGCAGTGTTTCTCATTGAGGTCCACTTATATCAGAAATACCTGGGGCATTTGCTAAATTTCACCTTCCTTAGCCATACCCAGGAAACCAGAATCACTGGAACCATTTTGCATTATTTCTGTTTCCCCAGGAATATCTAATTCATAGCCAAGTTTGGAACTACTTCTTCAGCATATTTGTTCTTAACCTAGTTGCATATTAGAATAACCTAAAGACCTTTTCAAGTATATTCTTACTGGACCCCAAACCCACTCCTTCTGATTTATTTGGCCTAAGCAATGAGAATAGGCAGCCATCCATAGTAATTATTTCAACCTATGTTCTGGCTAATATAGCCTGCAACTGGTAATCAACAAACTGGTTTCCTTTCATGAAAAATATTCAGGTCAACATTGGTTCTCTACTATCCTGGGTAACAGCACTTTCTATACCTGAAAGCCTTTTCTGATGTTTCCAACTCCCCCACCCCTTTGCAGGCCAAATAAGTTATAAAATAATACAGTAATGGCAAACCAGGGAAGAAGTGTCCATCTTCAAATTAGAAAAAAATAATTCCCAAGTATATTCATTCTTCCAACCTTGCTTGTGGATTCATTATCCTTAGCCACTTTTCCTTAGCTTCATAGGACTATTATTGTATTTTATTTTGGAGAAATGGAACATATTCCAAGCAGAAGAAATGGTACAGTAACTGCAGTCTTCAGCAAAATGTCATAAGTCACTTCTTTTAATTTATAAAGGTCATGAATAATAGTAGGAAGATGTGAGATTCTTATTCGGTTTTCTGCCTAGTCATTTTAGCAATCATATCATGTAGCTTCTTTGTCAAATAAAACACGTAGAATTTGTCATTATAATTAGAAGAGGTACATTTGGTTGTTTAACTCTTATTTTAAAAATCTGTGTATAAATTATAAAGACTGTAAATAAAGCAAAGGCCCCACTGGAGGTTGACACTAAAGGAAACTCTGTTGTATATACTTTTTGAAGTTAAAAAGGAAATTGGCTCCTATTTTTCAAATACAAGTTTTAATATATTGTGTTGGTTTATAAAGAAAGATGTTTATTTACTTAGCCCCAATAATTTTCAATAATGTATCAGCCAGCAGGGATCTTAAAAATACTCTAGCATTCATTTACTTGTTTACTTGCGAGAAAACAAATTTCCTACCTTTTTTACCCGTTGTAGTTAGAGGCATATTCAAAGTTGGAATTCAAATGTCTTGAATTTTAAACAGTATTCTTCCCTCCCCCATACCCCACTTTCTCTTTGAAAGGCTAAGTGGAATGAAATATAGGAATTTGAACAGTGAGATTCATATCATGAAATTAGGTTTTTTAAAGGTATGATTGATTTTTAAGGTGCAAAAGATCACTAATGGATGAGCGTTTAAATATGTAAATTGGATGTAATAATGCTTTTTATTGAAGACATAAAATGCCCTGTGCTTTTAATGTTAATAGTTTTCAAACATCTACTAATAGGTAGGCCAATTCATTTGGTATACTGAGCATCATTATTTGAATAATGGGAAAGTTGGATGTGGTTTTTATTTTTTGCCTTTTTCATTCTGAGAAACCGTCTAATAATTTGCATCCAGTAACTTTTTCTCGTCACATCATTTAGTGCAGTTTGGAAGTAGAAGATAATTTGAAGTTCAACTTACAAAATGAAGCCCATGGCCCATACTATACGGGAAGGTTAGTTAGAAGGCAAATGGATAGGGGCTTGGCACATTACCTAAGCTTTTTTATCCTCATTTCCCAATTTGTAAAATGGGACTTGTAATAGCTACTCCATTATGTGCGGTGTTGAGATTTTATTAACTATTTCCTTAAAGCCCCAAAAGAGGATGTAGCACACAAGAGGTTAGGTTTTAGGGACATGTCAGATTTCCCCTTTCTCCTCCCATTCCTTTGTAAAGAGATAATTTGTGTAATGTTTCAATATTTACGTTTTAAAAATCCCTTTCAAATTGTCAAGGGCAATTTTGTGGGTAATTGCTTTTGAATGATTTTTGAAGAAAACAAAAAAGAAAGACAGCATCTTGAGTAGTCTGGGCAGGGAAGAATTAAACAATCATTAACATGAAATAATTATACTGCAGGAAGGGGGAGTTATATTTTACTCCATAAACCATGGTATCAGCAATAATTATTTAATCCTGACAGTCTATATTTAATCAAATAAAACTATATTGTAATAAATAAAAAACTTTCTAAGGAAATGTTAAATTAAGTACTGTCTCATGGACGTTGTGATAAATTAGACAAGAGAATTGAGAATCTGAGTCAGAAAACTGGGTGTGAAATGTGATATAATATTATGGAAGCAGATCAAGACTCAAAAAGAGGGCAACATATTCAGAAACACAGTTACTCTAAAGCCAATTCATTATTCTGTAAAAAATAAAAATTATTGCCTCATTGATTGCAGCAGACTATTGGCCTACCTTTGCCACATTTGCAGGTTTAACATTTTTTTTCATTACTTGTGAGGAATACAGTTAGCTAATGAGTAAACCTAGCAACTTGCCCAACAAACTGATATGCCTCATAACATTTTTTGCTCTATATGCATTATTTCATATTCAATAGGGGTTGCAATTTTATAATAAAACAAAATATTTTATATTTTAAAAAGCATACCCAAAAGAAATGCAACTGGTATTGATTCTGAGAGTAAAGAAAAACCCAAGAACTCTAAAATATTTAGCCAGTAAAAAAAAAATTAGCTCTAAAAAATCCATGTCTAATGGCAAATGTTCACTAATTTTGAGATTTGCAACCATAGCCCTTGATTATGTCAAAATTATAATATTGGAGAAAGTATGAGGGAGGTTGTTACAATGGCCGAAGTACCCTTCCTTCTCCTTTGAGAACATCAGAAAAGGGAGACATGACAGGGTAGTAACTCAAGGCTGTGGGCTGGAGGAGGCATTGTGGCTGACACTGCACAAATCTGGCTAAGGAACAGAGCTTTGTATGTTTGTAGAAATATGGTTCCTAGACAATGTATGAGGAATTCCTTCTTAGATAATTTTGATTACATTACAAGTCAAACGTAGTCCCTTTATTTTGTTTTGAAATGAAGTTTTAAATGTTTTGTCTTGGAACGCCAGGCATATGTTAACTTTACAAATAATGATCCTCTTTTTTATGTTGCTTCACATTTGATTCAACTGAATTAGATAAAACCATTTATTAAATTAATTTAATCAGGGAGGACTTACCCTGAGAATGAGTTCAATTGAGATCAGGATGAGGGAGATAAGAGAAGAGAGAATGCATTTTTTGAAAATGCATTTTTTGAATGCACATTCATGCAAATTCCTACTTGATAATAGTCACATTGATGATCAGTTGTCTTGTGGGATCACATCTGAAAGATCCTATTCAATAAAAGTAGCTACCACAAAGCTTCGCTTCTCTATTTTGAGTTGGAAACATTTTTCTTTGTGTTATGTGAAAGCTAAGAATCGCTTTTTAGCTCTCTCTCTCTCTCTCTCTCTCTCACACACACACACACACACACACACACATTTTTAACAAAAAATGGAATGATTTCCTAGCTATTGACTCTATAATAAATTTTAGTTATGGCTGACTGTAATGATCAGTGAAACATGTCAAAACGCAGAGTTTTCTTTTTAAATGAAAAGTATTTTAATTTTTATTCATCAAATACAAGTGCAATTTTGCTTCATTGAGATATTGCATTTTGATGAAGCCAAGGCCTTTAGTATATCCATCACTGGAGCAACATACATTATACCCACCAAGCAACCTTTCATTAACCACCCTCCCAACTCCCGACTTCTCCAAGTCCCCACTGTCTGTGATTTCACGTTGCTTCCACGTGTACACATTATTTAGCTACTACTTATACGTTGAGAATGTGTAGTTTTTTCTTTCTTTGTGTGAGTTTTTTTCATGTAAGATCATGTCTCCCAGTTCCATCCATGTTGCTGCAAAAGACATGATTTTGTTATTTTTATGGTTGAATAGTATTCCATTTTATGTGTGTGTGTGTGTGTGTGTGTGTATACAAACACCATATTTTCCTTATCCAATTCTTTTTTGATGGATGCTTAAGTTGATCCCATATTTTCGTGATCGTGAACAGTGCTACGATATACACAAGTGGAGGTAACTGTTTGTTTGATATAAAGATTTCTTTTCCTTTGGGTAGATACCCAGTAGTGGGATAGCCAGCTGATATGGTAGCTCTATTTTTAGTTCTTTGGAAAATCTTCATACTGTTTTCCAGAGATTTTACTAATTCACATTCCCACGAACAGTGTATAAGTTCTCTTTTTTTCTGTATCGTCTCTACCTGTTAAGCGTGCTCTGAATGAAGAGACCACCTGTACAGACTTTGTGTGAGCCACAAGGCTGTTTTATTTACTTGTGTGTGAGTGGGCTGGGTCTGAAAAGAGTCAGCAGGGGGCGGTGGGATAGGAGTTGGTTTTATAGGTTTGGGGTAGGCAGTGGAAAGTTACAGGAGTTACCATGGCTTGACTATGATGAGGTCCATGGCACAGTCAGTTCAAAGGACTTTGCATTCCTGTCTTTTTATAGTAATAATATAAAGGTAAAAAAAATAAAAACTAGAAAAAGTAGGGAGCAGTGAAATTTTGGGGGCTGTACAGAGGGCGATGGGTGACATTTCTCAAAGCTTCTTTGAGTAGGATTGGGGGTGGCTTGGAAACCTAAAAATGGGAGAGATTTTAGATTGCTGAGAGATTTGGGAGCAAGGAGTGATATTGTGGGGTTGTTAGAAGGAACATTCGCTATATTGACTGATTGGTTACAGCTTGGATATGATTTTGTAGGAACTGAGAGATTAGTCGGAAAAGATAAGGTCTGAATAAGAGTAGGAGAAGGATAGATTTTAAGGGGCCTGCTAATGGAAGGAGCCATGATACCCAGTTAGACAGTGGCCAGCTCGATCCAGAAAAATAATTTGCCTGATTAGCAAGCTTTTGGGCCCCGTCTTTAAGTGTTCTGATGGTGCCACCTACAAGGCTGGAGTGGTTTAGACAAAAGCAGCATTCATCATTTAGTAATAGGCAGAGTCTTCCTTTCTCAGCAGTCAATAGGTCGAGGCCTTGGCGATTTTGGAGGACAACTGCGGCCAGGGAATTAACCTGGGCTTGGAGAACAGATAGTGTTTGAGTAATGTCTGAAATGCTGGTGGAAAAAATCATTACAGAGGCTGTGGAATGTGGTGATGGAAGGAGTAAGGCCTGCTATACCTGTCGTGATTGCAGCAGTGGAGGCTCCTGATCCTACAAGCAAGGGGATTCATAGAATGACTCTTTTTGCCGTGTAGGAGTTATAAAGGGGACAGGAAGGGGTTCATTTCTGTTGGCAAACTGGATTTTGGGAGTAAGGAAAATTAAAGTACAGGTGCCTGTTGAGTTGGTAGGAAGACAGAAGTGAGAGGAAAAGCCACAGAGGAAAAAAAGCCCTTGGCTGAGGCAGAACGGGACGTGTAGACTGAAGAGATGAGAAAGTGTTTTGAGGGGCTGGGGTCTTGTGCCCAGATACCAAGGGAACCAATAAGGGATGCGGCTGTTAAAGGTTGTATTGGGTTTGATAGGGTAATTGTGTGGAAGGAGAAGTCTTGTTTTCATAGTGTATGAGAAAGTGTTTGGTATCTATGGGTAACCATTCACTTTCATTAACAAGGTTAGGTATGAGCAGGCTGGAGGAGAGTCTGATGAACAACATGAGGGCAGCCAAGGATGGAGTAAGAGACAGGGTCAGTGCCTACCTAGGCAAAGCTTTCTATTGACATTCTTAAGAGTGCTAGTAATGAGGGGAGGGCCCTTCTATAATGTGAAGCTGGTATGTTCCCATTTCTTGGTTAACGTGGGTGACAAGGCCTTGGAGGTGAAGGGTAAAGGAAATAAAGACCGAGGGAGGTTTCCTAGGGGAATTCCATTAGGTGATTGCCAGGAAGTGCATAAGGGAGAGGCAATAGGGATAGTTGTTTGTGTGGTTAGTGGTCCAAAAATGGGGACTGTGGAGTTGACAATAAGGGGAAAGATTACATAGGTCAGTGCAAAGAAGAGCAGCAGCCTGTTGGTATGAGATATCTGGGGCGATTTTGTTGAATCTTTCTAGGAAGTAGAGGAGCTCTTCCGGGGGGGTACAGGTGGGGGTTGTTGAAGGAAATCTGGAGGTGTAAAGAGACAGGAGAGTTTGCCCAGTCCACTGGTAGGGCTGGGACATCTGTATAGGAGGAAGAGGAAAGGGATGTGCATAGCCAACAATCTCTGGCTAAGGAAGGGTTTGAAATCATTAGGAGAGAATGGGTTAGGCTGATGATACGTTGGAGGTAATTAGGTAGAAGTAGAAGGGAGCGGGAGAACTGGAGTGAGGTTAAGAGTAAGCATAAAAGAAAAGAAGAGGACTTCATCGGGGTGGAAGAATTGGAGAGTTTCCTGCCACTTAAGAGAGAGTTAAGGATGACAGCTTGAAAGTAAAACCATGAAATATCAGCTGTAACTGCTTGGAAGAAAAGTGTATCCTGGCAATGTAAACAAGAGCAGGGCATGTATAATAAAAGAGACAGAGACTTTCTGAGGCATGGTTTAAGTAGTAGGGGCAACTGCATTAAATAGCGGTGTTAGGAAAAAGATGTCTAATGAAAATAAAAGGTATGTCAGGTTTATACAGGGTTATTCTTCACTTTGGGGATATGGGTGAGTTTAAGAGAAGTTGGGGAGAGTACTTGTGACTTCCAGGAAGAGGTGAAGGAGTTAGGTCAGTTTTCTGATGGACACAGCTTTATCCTGGAATGATGGACCCACTGGGGAGGGTTTTCTAGACAGACAGTGGTTGGGGTGCTATAGATGACCAGGAAGTGTCCTGTCCACCGAGGCTGCAGAGACTGAGGGGTTAGACTTTTAATTAGGACTGACCTTTGGGCTAGGTTGTCTTCATATGCCTGGGTATCTGGAGTGGGTAAGAGGAAATTAGCAGCCTGGCGGATTTCATGTCTGGCCTGTTGGAGGACTGGAATATAGTCAGCAAGAGGACTGGTGTCCAGAATACGGTTAGGCCTAAGCAGAAAGGTGTGGCCATGGAGACGTTCAAAGGGGCTATAACCTGGGGGTTCTTTAGGAATAGCTCGAATCCTGAGAACAGCAAGGGGTAAAAGAACTTTCCAGTCTTTTTTTATTTGGAGGCTGAGTTTGGTGAAATGTGTTTTTAAAAGGCTGTTAGCTCTTTCTACTTTTCCTGAGGAAAGAGGGTGGTATGAGGCATGGAGATTCCACTGGATGCCAACAGCCTGGGAGACTAGGTAACTTGGCTAATGAAGGCTGGTCCATTGTCAGATTTTATACAAGTAGGAAGAACAAATGGGGGGATTAGATCACTTAGGAGAGAAGAGATAACTGTGGTAGCTTTTTCAGATCCAGTAGGAAAGTCTTCAACCCATCTGGTAAAGGTGTTGATCCAGACTAGAAGGTATTTAAATTTGTAGACATGGAGCATATCAGTAAAATCTATTTGCCAGTCTTGTATAGAAAAAGGAGGGGGTTTAAGGAAGCCTTGGGGAGCAGTATAGTGGCAGATAGAATATTGAGATGTGATTGTTTTCAGGATGGATTTCTGTGATGGAAAAGAAAGGAGGGGTTCTAAAAGACAAGCTAGAGACTTGTATCCTATGTGAAAATGACTATGAAAGGATGCAAGGATAGAGTAGGCTTGTGAGGCAGGGAGAAGGATATTTTCATGGTCTAAGAACCACTTGCCTTGAGTAGGAAATAATTGGTAGGTTACGTTTTCAGAGGGAGAGTAGGTAGGCGTAACAGATGAGAAGGAGAAATACTGGCCATGAGGGGGAGGTACCGAAGGTTAGCTGCTTCAACAACTCTTTTATCAGTGTAGGCACTTCCTTGGGTAATGGGGTCTGACGATCTTTGGTGCCCTTTAGGGTGAATGACTCTGGCTTTGGCTGAAACGAGAGTGGCTTTAAGAAGGGTTTTTATAAAGGAGGCATTGAAAATAGAGGACCCTTGTGTAGTGAGAAAACCTCTTTCTGCCCATATAACAGCATGGTGGTGAAGGATGTAGAAGGCGTATTTAGAATCGGTGTAAATACTGACATGTAACCCTTTTGGAAGTGCAAGACCCGGGGTTCAGGTGATAAGTTCAGCTTGTTGGGAAGTGGTAGAGGCAGGTAGTGTGGCAGCTTCCAGAATAGATGAGTGGGATCCAACAGCATAACCAGCTTTGGCCGGTGCCAACCGGCTGTGATTTGAAGAACTGCCATCAATAAACCATGTGTGGTCTGGGTCTGGGATTGGGAAGTGGGAAATATGGGGAAAGGGGGAGGATGCTATGGATCAGGACTCGTATTGGGTGTTAAGTGAGAGGCTGAGTTGAAGTCAGGTCCAAGAGCAATGGTTACTGTGCGGGTTTCAATAAAGAGCACATAAAGCTGGAGGAGGTGAGGGGCTGAAAGTAAGTGTGTGAGGTGTGAAGAGGAAACTCAACTTTGGAGGTTGTGTGAGCTATAGTCAGTGAAGCATAGCCTGTAATTGTAAGGGATTCTAGGAGTATTACAGCTGCAGCAGCTGTGGTGTGTAAACATGACAGCCAGCCTAGGACTGGGAGGTCAAAGTGTTTAGACAAGAAGGGCCTGGCTCTTGTGTAGGAACCTCGACTGCACAGCCTTTTACTTCTGCCATGTGAAGGGAGAAGGGTTTGGAGGAGGTGGGGAGCGCTAGCATAAGGGCTGTTTCTGAGGCCTTTTTGAGCAAACGAAAGGAAGAATCGGGGAAGGATTTGGGGTCTATGGGGTCAGTTAAGTTTCCTTTTGTAAGTTGATAAAGTGGTTTGGTTAGGAGAGCAAAACCTGGTATCTAGAGGCAAAAGTATCCTACAATGCCTAGGAAAGAAAGAAGCTGTTGTTTAGTGGAAGGGGTTGGGAAATTAACTGGATACCGTTGGCCGGGAGAGCACACGTATGCCGATGAAGGATTATACTGAGATAAGTAATGAATGGGGAAGAAATTTGGGCTTTAGAAGGCGATACACGGTACCCCTTGGAGTATAGAAGTTGAAGAAGCAGGGAAGTGTCTTGCTGGGAGGATTCATCGGGGGAACTGCAAGGAGGAAGATCATTCACATATTGAATGAGGTGGGAAGCAGGTAGACAAAAGGAGAGTAAGTCACAGGAAAGGGCTTGATTATAGTGTGGGCTATCTGTGAAAACTTGGGGCAGAAGGGTCTGGGTGAGTTGAGACTGGTGGGTATCAGGATCAGTCCATGTCAAGGCAAAAAGAGGCTGAGAGGAGGGGTGAAAGAGGATGGTGAAAAAAAGCATTTTTAAGGTCAAGAACAGAATAGTGAGTTATAGAAGTGAGTATGGAGGATAGAAAGGTATAAGGGTTTGGTACAAAACAGGAAGAATGGGAAGTGCAATCTGATTGATGAGGAGAAGGTCTTGGATTAGTCTGTAGGATCTGCCTAGTTTTCAGACAGGTAGGATAGGGGAATTGTAAGGAGAGTTTGTAGGCTTTAAAAGGCCATATTTTAACGGATGGGTGATAACAGGCTTTAGGCCTTTGAAAGCCTCTTGTGGGATGGGATACCTGCACTGGGCAGGGTAAGGGTGGTTTGGTTTTAATGGGTTAAGAGGTATGTGTTTAGTTGCCAGGGATGGGGTGGATGTGTCCTATACCTTCGAGTTGAGGTGGGGAGAGGTGAGTGGGGGTTGTGAGGGAGATTTTGAATCGGGTAGAAAGGTAGCAATGAGATGTGGCTGTATTCCAGGAATAGTTAAGGGGCAGATAATTTTGTTAAGCTGTCTCAGCCTAGTAAGGAGATTGGACAGGTGGAGATAACTAGAAAGGAGTATGTAAGAAACTGCTGCCTGATTTGGTACCAGAGTTGGGGAGTTTTAAGGGGTCTAGAAGTTTGGCCGTCATTACCCACAACAGTTATGGAGGCAAGGGAAATGGGCCCTTGAAAATAAGGCAGTGTGGAGTGGGGAGTCCCTGTGTTCATTAAAAAGGGGACAAACTTACCCCCAACTGTAAGAGTTACCTGAAGCTCAGTGTTTGTGAGGGTCCAGGGTGATTCCAAGGCAATCGGGTGACATCAATCTTCTGCTGCTAAGCCAAGGAGATCTGGGAAGGAGTTAGCCAGAGACTTTTAGGTCTGAGCTCCAGGAGCTCTTGAAGGAGCTGTGACATGAGTTGGGCAGTCCAACTTCCAGTGGAGTCCTGCACAGACGGGACATGGCTTAGGAGGAATCCTGGGCTGTGGGCATTCCTTGGCCCAGTGGCCAGTTTTCCAACATTTGAAGCAAGGTCCTGGGAGATGAGGACCTGAAGAAAATCCTGGACACTGTAGTTTGAGTGTTCTGAAGTTTTTTTGAGCTGGAGGTGTGGCTGGGATTTGTCTTACAGCGGAGGCAAGCATTTGTAATTCTGAGATATGCTCTTGCTTGGCAGCTTCTTCTCTGTTATTGAACACCTTAAAGGCAAGGTTGATTAGGTCCTGTTGTGGGGTTTGAGGGCCAGCGTCTAGTTTTTGGAGTTTTTTCCTAATGTCGGGGGCAGATTGGGTAATAGCATGCATATTAAGAATAAGGCGACCTTCTAATGGTGGCTGTTAAACAGGTCATGAACTGGGCTGGGTTTTCATCTTTGCCCTGGGTAGTTTAAGTTTGTCATAGTTGATAGCTTTATATGCTGATTGTTTTGAGTCCTTCAGCTAGAGAGGAGATCATGTAATCTTGCCTGGCTATATCAGGGACCCCTGCCTGGTATTCCCATTGGAGATCTTCCTGGGGAACTGCCCTGGTACCTTCCTGTAGACGGGGTTCAAGGCACTGCCAGTCTGAAGCATAAGATTGGGCTGGGGTGTAAACTCTTTCCCACTTCTCCAGGGTGAGAGTAGTGGTGAGGGTGACATTTAAGTCACTTGAGGTTAAGTTATAGGACTGGGTTAGTTATTGGAACCCTTGTATATATTTAGTAGGATCTGATGAAAAGGAGCCTAATCCTTGGCCAATTTGGGAAAGGTCGGATAAAGAGAAAGGAATATGCATCCTAACTATGCCTTTGGCTCCAGCCACCTCTCGAAGGGGGGATTTTTGGGCAGGGACAGAGGAGTTAGTTAGCTAGACCAGGTATGAGGTGGGGAGGTGACAGGAGGGGCATAAGGAGATAGGTTGTGGGCAGAGGAAAAGGAGGAAGGCTCTGGGGGGAGTTAGGGCCTGGACTGGGGTCTAGTTTGGACAAGCAGGGAGAAGAAAGGTCAGAAGGGTCGATGGACAAGTAGGATTCTGAGTCACTGGTAGAGGCAGGAGGGGCAGATGGAGGAGAGAGAAGGAAAATTTGGGACCGGTTGCATTGAGAGCAGAGATTAGGGAGGGAATCAAAGTGTAAAAAATGCCTGGATGTATGGCACTTCAGACCATTTGCCCATTCATCAACAAAAACTGTCTAGGTCCTGCACAATAGAAAAATCAATAGTACCATTTTCTGGCCATTTGAAATGATTGTCTAATTTGTATTGGGGCCAGGCTGTATTGCAGAAAAAAAATGAGATGTTTAGGTTTCAGATCGGGTGACAGTTGAAGAGGTTTTAGGCTTTTTAGGACACAGGCTAGAGGTGAAGACAGAGGAATAGAGGGGGGAATACTGCCCATAGTGAAGGAGATAAGTTTTAAGGAAAGGAGTAGAGGTGAGGAGAGCAGCTACCAAGGTTTTTGGTAGGCATCCCTAACTGAGTCCTGGGCTGTACCGTGGGTGAGTGGTCAAAGCAGGCATCCCTGCTACTGACCAGACACCAAGAAAAGAGTCTGTGACCAATGTTGGAGTTTTTGAGTGCATAAAGAGTGTCTTCTTTGCCTCTACTTAGAAGGAGAAAGATTTAAAGCAGGGGAGAAAAGAGAGAGACTGCTTACCTGATCTGAAGGTGGCGAGACAGTTGTTGGACTGGTCTGATGTGCTGAAGTTGCAGGTAGGCCTCTTCACAGAGGGAGAGTGGGGACAGGGGGCTGGTCTCCCAAAGGAGTACCCTGTCCTGGGTTTCAACACCAAATGTTAAGTGCATTCTGAATGAAGAGACCACCTAAACAGGCTTTAGGTGAGCAACAAGGCTGTTTTATTCACCCAGGTGTGAAGGGGCTGAGTCTCAAAAGAGTCAGCACAGAGTGATGGAACAGTAGTTTTATAGGTTTGGAGTAGGCAGTAGAAACTTACAGAAATTACAGTTCAGGGAGGTTTTTGCAAGCTGAGGGGGGGTGGTGTCACAAGGTCCAGGGTCACAAGGTTGGCTTATCAGTTGAGGCAGGAATGGTTGAGGCAAGAACAATGGCAGAATGTTGCAAGGTCAGTTAATTAGTCACTGTAGGAGCTAGTCATCCTTCTTCATTTGTGGTTTTCCTGTTACCTCAGACATTCTGGCTCTGGGAGGCCATCTGGAGGTGTATGTGTGGTTCACAGGGGTCACCATGGCTTGACTATGGTGAGGTCCATGGTGTAGTCAGTTCAAAGGACTTTGCACTAACATCTGTTATTTTTGATCTTTTTAATAGTAGCCATGCAGAGAGATTTTTGTTAAAAATGTACCTTAGTTTGGATAGTTATAAAATTTTATGGTATAAATTTGAATATATACGTGTATTTACATATATATTTATTTAGTATAAAAATTAGTATAAATAAATATATATAGTATGTATATATACACACACAAATACTAAAAAAGACAGTGGAAAAAAATGGGTTTTCAGACAAGAAACTTAGTTCAAAAATTATTTAGAAATTTTGCTTTCTGATTAAATAATAAAAGCCAAGTCTACACCTAGTTTCAAAAACAGATGTTAATTAATCTATCATTACTAGCATTATCCAAATCTTGACTAACTTTATATAAAAGAAAGAGAACAGAGGCAGGAAAACTAAATTCCTCCTTGTACTCTGCTATAAACATTATGCACATTATTTTATGTTATGTTCCTGAAGTTCCCTATGTATAAAATTGGCCTGCTACAAGCCTTAAAAATTAATGAAATTATTATTTGGCGGAAAATAGGTCTAAATGATTGTAAGCTTTTTGAGGGAAAATCTCATTGGAAAAATATGTTGGTTTTTTGTTTTGTTTTGTTTTACTGTAACAACAAATAATATGGAGGCCCACTGTCTTTTACAAAAATTACGCATGTTATTTCCAGATTTTATGTTATTTCTAAAAGATTTTATAAATCTTAGAAAACATAGAAAAACTAGAAAAATATTTGGTGTTGTTTTCTTTAGAATTAATATTTAATTTTGTGACAATAGAAGAATTCCCTTGATTATTTCACTGTCATTAGAATTTTAGTTAATTTTCACAGTATTTTTTAAAATTTTGGTTCATGCTTTTCTACACTGGAATAGAAAAACATAAGATTACTAGGTTACTCTTTTTAACCACCAGACACTAGGTTAAAAAATATAAATTTTTGAGAATTTTAATGAATATAGACAATTGTTTTAACAAAACATATATAGGGTTCATTCATAATGCCTCTGTCTCGGAGTTCTAGGAAACAACTTTCTTCATGAAAAGATTTTCTGAAAATTACACAGGCTGACCTTTTTTATCCACTATTTTCACATCTCATTCCTAATAAATTAACAGTTCAAATTATCAGTAGTAACAATTTTAGATGCCATCTCCAGTAAGATCACTACAGAAATTAAGGAAATATAAAGATGAATGATCCATAAACAATATTTTTGATAATTTGCTATAATTCTTGTTAAAATTTGTGTACTTAATCATTCCCATTTTTGGACAAAATTATTGTTGCCAATTTTCAGATGTTTATTACAGCAAATTTTCTTTTAACTTTTTTTTTAATTTTGAAGGAAATCCTAAGTACACCTTAAACCTCTGCCGTCTTGAACAGAAAATAAAAGTACTGTTTGTTTTATCTTTTACTGCTAAGGCTGAATCATCATCACCATGAACATGAAGTAATTCCCTGCAGCAATATCCTTGATAGTTATTGAGATGTATACACTGGCTTACCTTTCACACAAGAGGGCAATCTGTGTCTAAGGATGTTTGTGTATATGTGTTTGAGTTTAAACATTGAAATATCATCTGCATCCTCACACAGATTTCTCCTAAAAATAGCATTTTGTTCATGCCAACCTGCATCAAAATATTCATTTCTAGTTGTTTACCTAGTAGGAACCTGGGAGTGATTATCCATAAACTTATGTTCCCAATATTTAAAATCTTGTTACACACAGAAAAAAAAGTAGTTTCCTATCTAGTACTGTTTTACTAGATAAGTACATAGTGGGTAGTGGTTTCTGTATATGAACAAATGTATTACGCCTTTGGATAATGCAGGTCATTATTCTTCTTGGTGCCAAACTTAATCAGAAAATCTGAGCTTGGCTTTTCAGAGATGACATATTACATTAGCTACTGGACATTAACAAGAAAAACAATCCAACTGTAGACTGAAATGCCGGTGATAACTTGATTTTCAAATGTATTATGTCAATCCAGGCAAGCAGATGTTATAGCTCTGTGGCTGTTTTATATGAGCTGCTGGAGGAAAGACAGAGGATGCTTTTTAAATCAATAAAGCATATGATAGTAATGATAAGGAGTGAATATCCACTCCAATAACTTTTAGATAATACTCTCTTTGGCAATGGTTGTTTGGGTTATCTTTTGAGAGATTTTCTTACTTTTACGTTCAATCCGGCTGTGAATCATTCCCATCCAACAAGGAGCTGGATATAATTTTGTTCTTCGAAAAACCCCAGGGGCATGACATAAAAGTTTAGGCATTTCACGAATAATTACACACATTTGATAAAACCAATTCTCACTTAGTTTAGTGTTAAGAAGGAAAGTATTGCTCTGGGCACATCTAATGACCTTCCCACTGGAGACAAGGAAGATTTCTCTGTAAGAAGGATGTAATTGGGTACAAAGACTGAGAGTCTTGAACCACCTGAATCTGACCCTGATTTATAGATTTTAAGACTGTAGCTGCTGCTTCACAAAGTGTCAGGCTTTCTCAGGTAGGTATTTAATGTTGGAAAATCATTGCATAGCTACCCTGGAGGTTTTATTTGTTTATTGTTTTCTTCTTGTTTTTGAATACTTTTGCCCTGTGACTTTTCAAAAGTCCTTTATGACACTGATTTTATAGAAATACTAATGCCTTATCTACTTTATGTGCTATACGTTAGTCAAGCAGTTGCCACATGATTGGGCAGCATAATTGATAAGAGAAAAAGAAATTAAAGACAATTTTCAAATGTCTTGTAATATCATCTTGAAATGCTACTTACAATAGAATTTCAACTCAGAAAGAAACATGAAATTAGAAAACTGTCATTTGGCAACCACAATAATAATAGTTGTTTAAACAAGAATTATCAATAGTTACTAAATGTAGAATATGAATAGCTGGCGAGAAACAAGATATTTACTATACCGCCTGACAAAGTACTTATTAATTACAAACACTAAAACAGTAACTCTGCAACATAGAAACCCAGCAAATACTACCTTAACTAGGTAATTAAAGTTAACTTTACAAGTGATATGACAAATACATACCACAAGCCTCCTCATGAATGTTTAACCAAAAGTACAACATTACTTCTTGGTATCTCTAAAAAAAAATGTGTAACTTGAATTAAATTACAAGGCTACATCAGAAAAATGTGAATGTATTTTATAAAATAAAGGGTCTGTACTCTTCAAAAATGTCAAGGACGTGAAAGGAAAAGAAAGGCTAATGAATTCTTCTGGATTAAGGAAGACTAATGAGAATGCCAACTAAATACAATATGTCATCCTGGCTTTGATCCTGGACAAGAAATTTGTTTCTTTTTTTACAAGGAACATTAGTTGGGCAATGAAATTTTAATGAGGAATGTAAATTACATAATAATGTTTTTTAATGTCAATTTCCTGAATTGAATCATTGTATTTTGGTTATGTATGAGAATGTCTGATTTTTAGGAACTATACACTGAACTACTTAGGGGTGAAAGAATATCCTGCCTACACCTTACTTCAAATGATTCACGAAATACGTATGCAGGCACAGACAGAGAAATAGGAAGAATGACAGTGCAAATGGGGGAAATGTCAACATTTGGGGAATCTAGTTAAAGTATTTGAGAAATCTGGCTACAACTTTTTAAAAAACATAAAATAATGTTGAATTTAAGAAAATTTAAGAAACTAATCTATCATCCAGTTTCAGCTCTGATTTGGAAAAAAACATTGAACTTTTCACTATCTTTGTAACTAGTAAGTGGAAAATGCACAACTTTTCTCGGACATACGCATGAGACCAGAGGCTGTAGACAGAACCACTGGACACATTAAATTATGGAGAAACAGGAGAATCCAGAGAAAATACAGACAAGATCTGCTAACCTGGAGCAGAAGGTGCTGGAGCCATGAACTAATTAATATTTAAATGATAATTTTGACAAACTATTGGCGGCTAAATGTGGGCTAGCATGAGAGTGAGGAACTACTTAGGAAGGTCCCCACACTTTCATGGTTTTATCTCCAGAAACCCAATCAGGATTTACCACCATGAAGAATGAAGGAAGAATCCAAAATCTACCCTGGCAATGAAAGGAAAAAGTAATCATTGTGACATATCCCCAGGGTAGTTTCCATAACATAGCCTTTCTCTGTAGGAAAAAAAGACATTACCAGAGCTTTATTTATTTCACCTAAGGAAAAGACATTTCTCAGACTCCAGCATTCTCTAGCCTTATTGTCTCTCATAAGCATCAAAGAAACAACAACAAAAAACCTCAAGCTGTATCACTAAAAGAACTATTGTAAAGATCAATGACCAGGGACACAGAACTACTAAAAGATTGAATTCAATTATAAAGTTACAGTACACTTTTCATCCTTTTCACCTCACTACCATCCAAACAATGCTCCAATATAATGAGAATGGATTACAGCCTGAGAGAGCTGCCACACATTGACTCTATAAAACAGAGATTCTAGGAAAGGTAAAAAGAAAATGACAAAGAGTTATCTAGAGGCAAAACTAAACACTGGCTCCTCACATAAAATTTCACACTAAAAGCCTATTTACCTCAAATCTTATTAACTGATATTCAACAAAAAATTTACAAGGCATGTTAAAGGCAAGAAAAACCACAGACTGAAGAGATCTAGTAAGGACTAGAACTAGACTAATGTATGACATAGATGTTAGAATGATCAGATAGTGGATTAAAAATAACTGTGATTAATCTGTTTAGGAATTTAGTGAAAAAAGGCAACATACAAAAACAAGTGTGTGTAAGCAGAGACGGGAAGCATAAGAAAGAATCAAAACAAAATGCCAGAAATTGAAAACACTATAATAGAAGTAAAGAATGTCCCGATGAGCTCATTAGTAGAGTGAACATAGCCAAGGAAAGAATCAGTAAGCCTGAGGAAAAGTAATTAGAAACTGTCCCAACAGAGATATAAAAAGAATGAAAGAAAAATAAAAACAGAACATCAAGAAACGGCCAATATCAGAGTTGTAACACACATGTAATAGGAATACCAGAAGGAGAATAAACATGAAATGGAGCAGAAGAAATATTCATAGTAATGTTTACTAAGAATTTGCTGAATTTAATGGCAGGCATGAAGACACACATTCAGGAAGCTCAGAGAACACCAAAGAGGATACTTATCAAAAAATACACCTAATTATATTATAATAAAATGACAGAAAACAAAAGCCAAAAAGAAAATATTTTAAAAACATATAGCAAGAGGTAGAAGTATTTGCTCACCTGTAATGTTCAAGAATAAAAGTTACAGTAGATTTCTCATTAGAAATTGGGCAAATGACATTAAACTAAATTATTTAAATTAAGAGAACAAAAAAGGAAATCAAAACAAACAATAAACACCTAGAATTTTATATTCAGAAGTGAAGGAGAAATAAATATCTTCTCAAAGAAAAACTAAAAACTATTTGCTAGCAGAACAACCAGTTCAACAAGAAATGTTAAAAGAAATTTTTCAGGAAGAATGAAAGTGATATATCTCAGAAACACTGATCTACATTTAAAAAGCAAGAATTTCAGAGAAGGAAAAAAATTAAAAATTATTTTTCTTATTCTTTAAAAGATAAATAAAATATTAATAACATTAATATGTTGGTAAGTTGTAAGCACCCAATACATTAAGCACCAATATAGTATGAACATTAACAGGAATGTCATAAGAAATAGGAGGAAGAGATTAAGAAAACTCCTTCATAAGGTACTGTACTACAGGTGAGGTAGTATAATATATAATTTGAAGCTAGACAGATTAGTTAAAACTGTATATTGAAAGCTCTGAGGCAAACAAAATTTTAAAAATATATATTTAAATCATATAATGTATTACACTGAATTATATAAAATACTACATTAGAACTAGAGAAGGCAGAAAAAATTTTTTAAAAATGCAACAAATAGAAAATATCTTAGGTGTTCAACTATATTAATAAGCTTCACATGTGACTGGTCTAAATACATCAATTGAAAGGAGTAGGTTGTCAGAGTAGTTGTAGAAATAGACCCACTATTTCTTATCTATGAAAAACCAACTTTAAATAAAAACACTCAAATAGATTATTTTTAAAAAATGTATTATTATACTTTAAGTTCTGGGGTACATGAACAAACATGCATGTTTGTTACACAGGCATACATGTGCCATAGTGGTTTGCTGCATCCATCACTCATCATCTACATTATGTATTTCTCTTAATGCTATCCCTCCCCTAGTCCCCCACTTTCTGACAGGCCCCAGTGTGTGATGTTTCCCTCCCTGTGTCTATGTGTTCTTATTGATCAATACCCACTTATGAGTGAGAACATGTGGTGTTTGGTTGTCTGTTTTTGTGTCAGTTTGCTGAAAATGATGGTTTCCAGCTTCATCCATGTTCCTGCAAAGGACATGAACTCATCCTTTTTATGGCTGCATAGTATTCCATGATGAGTATGTGCCACATATTCTTTATCCAGTCTTTCACTGATGGGCATTTGGATTGGTTCCAAGTCTTTGCTATTGTGAACAGTGCTGCAAAAACATGTGTGCATGTGTCATTATAATAGAATGATTTATAATCCTTTGGGTATATACCCAGTTATGGAATTGCTGGGTCAAATGGTATTTCTAGTTCTAGATCCTTAAGGAATCACCACACAGTCTTCCAGAATGGTTGAAGTAATTACACTCCCACAAACAGTGTAAAAGTGTTCCTATTTCTCCACATCCTCTCCAGCATCTGTTGTCTCCAGATTTTTTAATGATCGCCATTCTAACTGGTGTGAGATGGTATCTCAATGTGGTTTTGAGTTTGTTTAATGACCAGTGATGATGAGATTTTTTTCATATGTTTGTTGGCTGCATAAATGTCTTCTTTTGAGCAGTTTCTGTTGATATCCTTTGCCCACTTTTTGATGGGGTTGTCTTTTTCTTGTAAATTTGTTTTAGTTCTTTGTAAATTCTGGATATTATCTTTTTTGTCAGATGGGTAGATTGCAAAAATATTTTCCTATTCTGTTGGTTACCATTTCACTTGATAATAGTTTCTTTTGCTGTGCAGAAGCTCTTTAGTTTAATTAGATCCCATTTGTCAATTTTGGCTTTTGTTGCCATTGCTTTTGGTGTTTTAGTCATGAAGTCCTTGTCCATGCCTATGTCCTCAGTGATATTGCCTGGGTTTTCTTCTAGGGTTTTTATGGTTTTAGATCTTATGTTTAAATCTTTAATCCATCTTGAGTTAATTTTTTATAAAGTGTAAGGAAGGGATCCAGTTTCAGCTTTCTGCATATAGCTAGTCAGTTTTCCCACGACCACTGATTAAATAGGGAATTATTTCCCCATTGCTTGTTTTTGTTAGGTTTGTCAAAGAGCAGATGATTATAGATGTGTGCCATTACTTCTGAGGCTTCTGTTCTGTTCCATTGGTCTATATCTCTGTTTTGGTACCAGTACCATGCTGTTTTGATTATTGTAGCCTTGTAGTATAGTTTGAAGTCAGGTAGTGTGATGCCTCCACCTTTTTTTTTTTTTTTTTTTTTTGCTGCTTAGCATTGTCTGCCTATGCGGGATCTTTTTTGGTTCCATATGAAATTTAAGGTGTTTTCCCCAATTTTGTGAAGAAAGTCAATGGTAGCTTGATGGGGATAGTATTCAATCTATAAATTACTCTGGGCAGTATGGCCATTTTTATGACATTAATTCTTCCTAATCATGAGTATGGAATGTTTTTCCATCTGTTTGTTTCTTATTTTTTTAGGAGTGGTTTGTAGTTCTTCTTAAAGAGGTCCTTCACATTCCTTGTTAGTTTTATTCCTGGGTATTTTATTCTCTTTGTAGCACTTGTGAATGGGATTTCACTCATAATTTGGCTGTTTGGCTGTTATTGGTGTATAGGAATGCCTGTAATTTTTGCACATTGATTTTGACACTTTGCTGAACAGCTTAAAGTGACTTTGGACTGAGAGAATAAGGTCTTCTAAATATACAATCATGTCTTCCTCAAATAAAGACAATATGACTTCCTCTTTCTAACTGAATACTGTTTATTTCTTTTCTTTGCCTGATTGTCCTGGCCAGAAATTCCAGTAATATATTAAATATGAGTGGTGAAAAAGGGTATTCTTGTCTCGTTCTGATTTTCAAAAGGAATGCTTCCACTTTTTGCCCATTCAGTATGATATTGGCTGTGGGTTTGTCATAAATAGCTCTTGTTATTTTGAGGTATGTTTCATTGATACCTAGTTTATTGAGACTTTTTAGCATAAAGGGCTGTTGAATTTTGTCAAAGGCCTTCTCTGCATCTATTGAGATGATCAAGTGGTTTTTGTTTTTGGTTCTGTTCATGCAATGGGTTCATATATATTTAGAATAGTTAGCTTTTCTTGTTGCAATGATCCCTTTACCATTATGTAATTCCTTTCTTTGTCTCTTTTGATCTTTGTTGGTTTAAAGTCTGTTTCATCAGAAACTGGGATTGCAACTGCTGCTTTGCTTTCCATTTGTTTGGTAAATCTTCTCCCATTTCTTTATTTTGATTCGATGTATGTCTTCACATGTGAGATAGCTCTCCTTAATACAGCACACAAATGGGTCTTGACCCTTTGTGCAATTTGCCAGTCTGTGTCTTTTAATTGGGGCATTTAACTCATTTACATTTAAGGTTAATATGGTTATATGTGAATTTGATCCTGCCATTATGATGCTTGCTGGTTGTTTTGCACGTTAGTTGATACACTCTCTTGATGGCGTCGATGGTCTTTATAATTTGGTATGTTTTTTGCAGCGGCTAGTACTGGTTGTTCCTTTCCATGTTTAGTGCTTCCTTCAGAAGCTCTTGTAAGGCAGACCTGGTGGTGATGAAATCTCTCAGCAGTTGCTTTTTCATAAAGAAGGATTTTATTTCTTCTTTGCTTATGAAGCTTAGTTTGGCTGGATATGAAATTCTGGTTGAAAATTCTTTTCTTTAACGATGTTAAATATTGGCCCCCACTCTCTTCTGGCTTGTAGGGTTTCTGTCAAGAGATCTACTGTGAGTGTAATGGGCTTCCCTTTGTGGGTAACCCGGCCTGCCTTTATGGCTACCCTTAGCATTTTTTCCTTCATTTAAACCCTGGTGAATCTGACGATTATATGTCTTGGGGTTGCTCTTCTCGAGGACTATCTTTGTGGTTTTTCTCTGCATTTCCCGATTTTGAATGTTGGTCTTCCTTGGTAGGTTGAAGAAGTTCTCCTTGAGAATATCCTGAAGAGTGTTTCCCAAGTTGGTTTCATCCTCCCCATCACTTTCAAGTACACTGATCAAATGTAGATTTGATCATTTTACATAATCCTATATTTCTTGGAGATTTTGTTCATTTCTTTTGACTCTTTTTTCTCTAATCTTGGCTTCTTGCTTTATTTCATTGAGTTGATTTCTGATATCCTTTCTTCCACTTGATTAATTTGACTATTGAAACTTGCGTATGCTTCATGTAGTTCTTGTGCTGTGTTTTTCAGCTCCATCAGCTTGTTTATGTTCTTCTCTATGCTGGTTATTTTAGTTAGCATTTTGTCTAACCTTTTTTCAAGGTTGTTAGCTTCCTTGCATTGGGTTAGAACATGCTCCTTTAGCTTGGAGAAGTTTATTACCCACCTTCTGAAGCCTGCTTCTGTCAATTTGTCAAACTCATTGTCCATCCAGTTTTGTTCCCTTGCTGGTGAGGAGTTGTAATCCCTTGGAAGAGAAGAGGCCTTCTCTATTTTGGAATTTTCACCCTTTTTGCATTGTTTTCTTCCCATCTTCATGGATTTATCTACCTTTGGTCTTTGAAATTGGTGACTTCTGACTGGGGTCACTGAGTGGAACTCCTTTCTGTTGATATTGAAATATATCCTTCTGTTTGTTAGTTTTCCTTCTGACAGTCAGTCTCCTCTGCTGCAAGTTTGCTGGAGGTCCAATCCAGATCCTGTTTCCTGGGAATCACCAGTGGGAGTTATAGAACAGCAAAGATTTCTGTCTGTTCCTTCCTTTGGTAGCTTCACCCCAGAAGGGTACCTGCCAGATGCCAGCCAGAGGTTTCCTGTATGAGGTGTCTGTTAGCCCTTGCTAGGAGGTGTCTCCCAGACAGGATACACGAGGGGTCAGGGAGTCCCTTGTGGAGTCAGTCTGTCCCTTTTCAGAGCTCAAATGCTGTGCTTGGAGATCTGCTGCTCTCTTCAGAGCTACCAGGCAGGAACATTTACATCTGCTTAAGCAGTATCCACAACCACCCCTTTTCCCAAGTGCTCTGTACCAGGGAGGTGGGGGCTTTATTTTTAAGTCCCTGATGGCCTCCCTTTTTTCAGAGATGCCCTGCCCATTGAGGAGAGAGTCTAGTGACACAGTGTGACTGCAGAGGCCTTGCTGAGCTGCCATGGGTTCTGCCCAGTCACTGTGTAAACTTCCCGGTGACTTCGTTTAGACAGGCAAGGTTAAAACTGCCTACTTGAGCCTCAGCAATGGCAGACGCCCCTCCCTCCACTGAGCTTGATTGTCCCAGATTGAGCTCAGACTGCTGTGCCAGCTGTGAGAATTTCAAGCCAGTGGATCTTAGCATGCTGGTCTTTGTGGTGGTGGGACCCACCAAGCCAGATCACTTGGCTCCTTGGTTTTAGCCCCCTTTTTCAGGGGAGTGAATGGTTCTGTCTTACTGGCTTCCAGGTGCCACTAGGATATGAAAAAGAAAAAAACTGCTGCAGCTAGCTTGGTGTCTTCCCAAACAGCCATCCAGTTTTATGCTGGAAACCCCAGGGTGCTGGTGTTGTAGGCACCAGAAGGAATCTCCTGGTCTGCTAGTTGTGAAGACAGACTGTGGGAAAAGTGCAGTATCTGGGCAAGTGCCAGAGTGCCGAGAAAAGTCCCTACTGGCTTCCCTTGGCTAGGAGAAGGAGTTCCCCTCCCATTGCACTTCCTGGGTGAGACAACACCCTACCCTGCTTTGGTTTGCCCTCCTTGGGCTGCACCCACTGTCTAACCAGTCCCAGTGAGATGAACCAGTTACCTCAATGGGAAATGTGGAGATCACCCACGTTCTGTGTTTCTCTCACTGGGAGCTGCGCACTGGAGCTGTTCCTGTTTGGCTGTCTTGCCAGCAGTCTGACTCACATAGTTTAGAAGTAACAAGGATATCAACTTCACTCGCTTGTATTCAACATAGTACTGGCAGTCTGTATTAGTCTGTTCTCATGCTGCTAATAAAGACATAATTGACACTGGGTAATTTATAAAGGAAAGAGGTTGAAGGGACTCACAATTCCACATGGTTGTGGAGGCCTCACAGTCATAGAAAGCAAATGAGGAGCAAAGTCACGTTTTACATGGTGGCAGGCAGGAGAGTTTGTGCAGGGGACCTCCCCTTTATAAAACCATCAGATCTTGTGAGACTTATTTGCTATCATAAGAACAGCATAGGAAAGCCCTGCCCCCATGATTCAATTACCTTCTACCAGGCCCCTCCCATGAAATGTGGAAATTATGTGAGCTATAGTTCAAGATGAGATTTGGGTGGGGACACAGCCAAACCATATCACGGTCTTAGCCAGAGCAATCAGACAAGACTAAGTAAAAGAAATAAATGACATCCAAATTTGAAAAGAGGAAGTCAAATTATCACTGTACATTGATTATATGATCATATACCTAGAAAACCCAAAAAGGTCCTAGACATGATAAATGAATCCAGTAAAGTCTCAAGATACAAAGTCAATGGACACAAATCAGTAGCACTACCATACACTGCCAAAAACCAAGCTGAGATTCAAATCAAGAATGCAATTCCTTTTAGAACAGCTTAAAAAAAAAAAAAAAGGCTTAGAAATAATACACTTAGCCAAGGAGGTAAAAGTTCCCTACAAGGAAAACTGCAAAACACTGCTGAAAGAAATCACAGGTGATACAAACAAACAAATGGAAACACATCTCATGCTCATGGATGGGTAGAATCAATATTGTGAAAATGACACTACTGTCCAAAGCAATCTACAGATTTAATGCAATTCACATCAAAACACCCTCATCCTTTTTCACAGAAGTAGAAAAAACATCCTAAAATTCCTATGGAGCCAAAAAAGTATTGAATAGCTAAAACAATACTAAACAAACAAACCAAAAAAAACAGAAAACAAAAAACAAATCTGGAGACATCACATTACCAACTCCATATTACACTACAAGGCTACAGTTACCAAAACAGCTTGTATAAAAATAGGCACACCAATCAGTGGAAGAGAATAGAGATCCCAGAAATAAAGCCCAATACTTACAGCCAAATGATCTTCAATAAATCATACAGAAACATAGAGTCAGGAAAGGACACCCTATTCAATAAATGATGCTGGAAAAACTAGCAAGCCATGTGTAGAACAATGGAACTGAATCCTCATCTCTTACCTTATACAAAAATCAATTTCAGATGGATCAAAGACAAATCTAAGAGCTGAAACCCATAAAAATTCTAGAAGATAAAATTTCAAAACTCCTCTGAACATTTGCTTAGGCAAATAATTCATGACTAAGAACTCCAAGGCAAAGTCCACCAAAACAAATAAATAAATGGGACTGTGATGGTTAATAGTGAATGTCAACTTGCTTGAAGGATGCAAAGTATTGTTCCCAGATGTGTCTGTGAGGCTGTTGCAAAGGAGATTAATATTTGAGTCAGTGGACTGGAAAAGGCAGACCCATCCTCAATCTGGGTTATCACTGTCTAATCAGATGTCAGTGTGGCTAAAATAAAGCAGGCAGGAGAAGATGGAAAAGCAGACTTGCTGAGTCTTAGTCTTTATTTTTCTTCTGTGACAGATGCTTTCTGACCTCGAACATAAGACTCCAAGTCCTTCAGTTTTTGGATTCTTGGACTTAAACCATTTGGTTTCCAGGGGCTCTCAGGCCTTTGACCACAGACTGATGGCTGCACTATCAGCTTCCCTACTTTTGAAGTTTTTGGGTTTGGACTGGTTCACCACTGGCTTTCTTGCTCCTCAACTTGCAGACAACCTATCATGGGACTTCACCCTGTGACTGTGTGAGTCAATTCTCCTTTATAAACTCCCACTCATATATTCATATGTCTTGTTAGTTCTGTCCCTCTAGAGAACCCTGACTCATACAGGGACCTAATGAAACTAAAAAATTTCTGAAAGGTAAAAGAATCAGCAGAGTGAACAGACAACCCACAGAGTGACAGAAAATACTCACAAACTATGCATCTGACAAAGGACTGATATCCAGGATTTACAAGGAACTCAAGCAAATCAGCAGGAAAAAAACAATCTCATCAAAAAATGGGCAAAGGACATGAATAGAAAATTCTCAAAAAAGATATAGAAGCATTGCCTCCATTAGCACAGCAGGCATTTTGTCAGTCTCGTAATTAGAAGATAGACAAACAGCCAACAAACATGAAAAAATGCTTACCATCACTAATTATCAGGAAATGCATATAAAACCACAATGAGATACCATGTGAGAATGGCCATAATTAAAAAGCTAAAAAGTAATATATGTTGGTATAGATGGGGTTAAAAGGGAGAACTTTTACACTGCTGATGGGAATATAAACTAGTACAACCACTATGAAAAACAGTATGAAGATTCCTTACAGAACTAAAAGTGAACTACCATTTGATCCAGCAGTCCCACTGTGGGGCATCTACCCAAAGAAAAAAAATACATTATATGAAAAAGACACACGCACCTTTATAGTAGCACAGTTTACAACTGCAAAAGTATGGTACAAACTTAAATGCCCATCAACTAACAAGCGGATAAAGAAAATATGGTATGTATACACCATGGATTACTTCTCAGCCATAAGAAGTAACAAAATAGTGGCCTTTGTAACAACCTGTATGGAGCTGGAGGCCATTATTTTTAGTGAAATGGAATGGAAAACTAAGTATCATAGGTTCTCACTTATAAATGGGAGCTAAGCTATGAGAATGCAAAGGCATAAGAATGATGTAATAAACTTTGGGGACTTGAGGGAAAGGGTGGGAGCGGGTGAGGGATAAAAGAGTACACAGTAGGTACAGTGTACACTGCTTGGGTGATGGGTACACCAACATCTCAGAAATCACACCTAAAGAATTTATCCAAGTAACCCAAAACCTCCTGTACTTCCAAAACGAAGTTAAAAAAAAGTAAAGTGACAGAGAAAATTGCACCATACTAATGCTTATATTAATGTCATATGCTAAATGGCAAGTAATTGTGCACCTTCCCGCTATGATCTGTAACAAGAATCAAGAAAATTAAACAAAAGGGATGTGTGTCTGTGTGTATGATGGCATGGACATGGTGGAAAGGGATCACTTTTACACTGCTGTGGGAATGTAAACTGGTACAACCACTATGAATAGCAATATTCTCACATTACATTGTTGTCTCTATAGTAAATGCCCAATAATTGACAACAAATTTCCTGAACTAGTCAAACACAGCACTGTTGCAGGATCCAAAATAATGTGATTTACTCTAAACCAGCATCGAACATTGAAATTTGAAATTAAAAACATTGTACCATGTACAATTACACCAAAAAATAAAATACATATGAATTTAATTAAGTATGTACTGGATCTATATGCAGCACTCTACAGTCCTCTGATGAATTGATAGAGAAGATTTAAATAAATGGAAATAAATTTTGTATTTATGAATCTGAAGACTGATTACTGTTAAGATTTCAATTCTTGAGAGAGATCCAAGATGGCCGATTAACAACAGCTCAGGATTGTAGCTCCCAGTGAAAGCGCAGAGAGCGAGTGGACGCCGCACTTTCAGACGAATTTTTGTTGCCCACAGACTAGGAGATTCCCGGCGGA
The DNA here is from genome assembly GCA_963573385.1 of Cacajao melanocephalus. Lineage (NCBI taxonomy): Eukaryota > Metazoa > Chordata > Mammalia > Primates > Pitheciidae > Cacajao > Cacajao melanocephalus. Next base: position 7 of record CAUYLG010019250.1, on the reverse strand, counting down.
GGAGCCA
>CAUYLG010019248.1:0-28576 GCA_963573385.1 Cacajao melanocephalus | reverse complement strand
ATTCCTAGGTATTTTATTCTCTTTGTAGCAATTGTGAATGGGAGTTTGCTCTTGATTTGGCTCTCTGTTTGTCTGTTATTGGTATATAGGAATGCTTGTGATTTCTGCACATTGATTTTGTATCCTGAGACTTTGCTGAAGTTGCTTATCAGTTTGAGATTTTCGGCTGAGATGATGGGGTCTTCTAGATGTACAATCATGTCATCTGCAAATAGAGACAGTTTGACTTCCTCCTTTCCTAATTGAATACACTTTATTTCTTTTTCTTGCCTGATTGCTCTGGCTAGAACTTCCAATACTATATTGAATAGGAGTGATGAGAGAGGGCATCCTTATCTAATGCCTGATTTCAAAGGGAATTCTTCCAGCTTTTAACCATTCAGTATGATATTGGCTGTACATTTGTCATATATAGCTTTTATCATTTTGTGACACATTCTGTCAATACCTAGTTTATTGAGAGTTTTTAGCATGAAGGGCTGTTGAATTTTGTCGAAGGCCTTCTCTGCGTCTATTGAGATAATCATGTGGTTTTTTGTCTTTGTTTCTGTTTATGTGATGGATTATGTTTATGGATTTGTATATGTTGAACCAGCCTTGCATCCCCGGAATGAAGCCTACTTGATCATGATGGATAAGCTTCTTGATGTGCTGTTGCAATTGATTTGTCAGTATTTTATTGAAGATTTTTGCATTGATGTTCATCATGGATATTGGCCTGAAGTTTTCTTTTTTTGTTGAGTCTCTGCCTGTTTTTGGTATCAGGATGATGTTGGTCTCATAAAATGAGTTAGGGAGGATTCCCTTCTTTTGTATTGTTTGATACAGTTTCAGAAGGAATGGAACCAGCTCGTCTTTGTACATCTGGTGGAATTCGGCTGTGAACCCATCTGGACCTGGCCTTTTTTTGGTTGGTAGGCTATTGATTGCTGCCTCTACTTCAGCCCTTGTTATTGGTCTATTCAGGGTTTTGACTTCCTCCTGGTTTAGTCTTGGTAGAGTACAAGTGTCTAGGAATTTATCCATTTCTTCCTGGTTTACTGGTTTATGTGAATAGAGCTGTTTGTAGTAATCTCTGATGGTAGTTTGTATTTCTGTGGGATCAGTGGTGATATCCTCTTTATCATTTTTTATTGCATCTATTTGATTCTTCTGTCTTATTAATCTGGTAGTGTTCTGCCTATTTTGTTGATCTTTTCAAAAAACCAGCTCCTGGATTTATTGATTTTTTCGAAGGGTTTTTTGTGTCTCTATCTTCTTCAATTCTGCTCTGATCTTAGTTATTTCTTGTCTTCTGCTAGCTTTTGAGTTTTTTTTTTTGATCTTCCTCCTCTTGCTCTTTCAATTTTGATGACAGGGTGTCAATTGTAGATCTTTCCTTGTTTCTCATGTGGGCATTTATTGCTATAAATTTCTCTCTCGACACTGCTTTAAAGGTGTCCCAGAGATTCTGTAAGTTCTGTCTTCATTCTAATTGGTTTCAAAGAACATCTTTATTTCTGCCTTCATTTCATTGTTTATGCAGTCAACACTCAGAAGCAAGTTTTTCAGTTTCCAAGTGGTTGTGCAGGTTTGAGTGTGATTCTTAATCCTGAATTCTAGTCTCATTGCTCTGTGGTCTGATAGATGGTTTGTTATGATTTCCATTCTTTTGCATTTGCTGAGGAATGATTCACTTCCAATGATGTGATAAGTTTTAGAGTAAGTGCAATGTGGTGCTGAGAAAATTGTATATTCTGTGGATTTAGGGTGGAGCGTTCTGTATATGTCTAATAGATCTGCTTGGTCCAGCTCTGCATTCATGTCCTGCATGTCTTCGTTAACTTTCTGTCTGATTGATCTGTCTAATATTGACAGTGGAGTGTTGAAGTCTCCCACTATTATTGTGTGGGAGTCTAAATCTCGTTTTAGGTCATTAAGAACTTCCTTTATGTATCTGGGTACTCCTGTGTTGAGTGTGTATATATTTAGGGTAGTTAGCTCTTGTTGGATTGATCCTTTCACCATTATGTAGTGTCCTTCTTTGTCTCTTTTGATCTTTGTTGGTTTGAAGTCCATTTTATCAGAGATTAGGATTGCAACCCCTGTTCTCCATTTGCTTGGTAAATCTTCCATCCCTTTATATTGAGTCTATGTGTGTCTTTGTATGTGAGATGGGTTTCCTGAATACAGCACACCTATGGGTCTTGACTTTTTATCCATTTTACCAGTATGTGTCTTTTGATTGGGGCATTTAGGCCATTTACATTCAATGTTAATATTGTTATGTGTGAATTTGATCCCGCCATTTTGTTACCAGCTGGTTTTCTTTCCCATTAGTTGACTCATTTTCTTCATTGCATTTTTGGTCTTTGCCAACTGGTTTGCTTTCGCAGTGACTGGTACTTGTTCCTTTCCATGCTTATTGTTTCTTTCAGGAGCTCTTGTAGGGTAGGTCTAGTGGTCACGAAATCTCTCAGTAATTGCTTGTCCATGAAGGATTTTACTTCTCCTTCACTTACAAAGCTTAGTTTGGCTGGATATGAGATTCTGGGTTGAAAGTTCTTTCCTTTAAGAATGTTGAATATTGGCCCCCACTCTCTTCTGGCTTGTAGGGTTTCTGCCAAGAGATCCACTCTGAGTCCGATTGGCTTCCCTCTGTGGGTGACCTGACCTTTGTCTCTGGCTGCCCTTACCATTTTTTCCTTCATTTCAACCCTGGTGAATCTGACAATTATGTACCTTGGGGTTGCTCTTCTTGAGGAATATCTTTGTGGAGTTCTCTGTATTTCTTGAATTTGAATGTTGGACTGCCTTGCTAGGCTTGGGAAGTTCTCCTGGCTAATATCCTGGAGTGTGTTTTCCAGCTTGGATTCATTCTCCCCGTCATTTTCAGGTACACTGATCAAGTTGTGTGATTAGGTCTTTTCACATAATCCCATATTTCTTGGAGGCTTTATTCATTTCTTTTTACTCTTTTTTTTCCTCTTGTCTTGCCTTCTCTTTTTATTTCATTGAGTTGATCTTCAATATCTGATATCCTTTCTTCTGCTTGATCAATTCGGCTGTTAAAACTTGTATTTGCTTTACGTAGTTCTTGTGGTGTGTTTTTCAACTCCATCAAGTTATTTATGTTCTTCTCTAAGCTGGTTATTCTAGTTAGCATTTCGTCTAACCTTTTTTCAAGGTTTTTGGTTTCTTTACATCGAGTTAGAATGTGTTCCTTTAGCTCAGAAAATTTGTTATTATCCGCCTTCTGAAGCCTGTTTCTGTCAATTTGTCGCACTCCTTCTCAGTCATGTTGTGTTCCTGTGTTGTTGAGGAGTTGCGATCCCTTGAAGGAGAAGAGGTGTTCTGGTCTTTGATGGTCTCATCTTTTTTGTGCTGATTTTTTCCTATCTTTGTGGATTTACCTGGCTGTGGTCTCAGGGAGCTGCTTGATGAGGTCACTTGCCTGCCTGTCAAGGCACTACTGGGTTTCTAGGGACTCCTTCAGCTTACTAGGGAAGATTCCTGAGTCTTTTTTGTTTACACTGGGGGTTAGGGTTTAGATCTGCCTCTTCTGCTGACCTGGCGGTGCTGCTGGGTGGTCAAGAATGCAGTCCTGTTGCTCATAGGCTTCCTGTGTTTTTTTATTAAAACATGTAGCCCAGTCGTACCCCTCTAATGGTGGTTTGTACCCTTCCTCTACTGGGCTGGATCATTCAGGGTTCAGCTCAGACTGTGGCACTGGCTGCACAACCTGCTAGAGTCACAGCTTCAGCCCCCTGGGGTTTGTGGGGGAAGGTAGGGACCCGCCCAGCTGCACCTGGCCATCTCCCCCTTTCAGCTTCCTCTCTCTGTGGTCATGGGGTAGGGAGCTGCCCACCTGCTCCCGCTTACAGCTCTCCCTCTCTCTGGGTGGGGGGAGTTGGTGATAGCTTGGTCTGCAGGCTCTCCCAGCCACCTTTTGGGCTTATGCATCTGGTTAGGTCTGTGCGCCAATCTGGGACACCATCCTGGATTATTATTCAACTCTGCACTTGTAATTCCCAGCGCTTAACTGGCAAAGATCACCTGTTCTGTGTATTGCTGAGGCTTTGGGGGAAGCACTGTATCTGGACCAGAGTGCAAGAGGGGGAGTCTCCAACTTTCCAGTCAGATGCACTTTCTGGGTGAAGCAGCACCCCTCCCCATCTCAGTCTGCCCTGCATGGGTTTTGCTCACTGTTCGACCAGACCCATTGAAATGCACCTGATACCTTGGTTGGAGCTAGGAGATCTCTGGATTTCTGTGTCTCTCTCACTGGATGTTGTGCCCCGGGGTTGTGTCTATTCAGCCATCTTGGAGAGTCTCTCATTTTGTTGATTTCTTTAGATTGAGCTTTGCCTTTCTCTGTTGCCTCTGATTAGCTTTACAACTAACGTTCTGATTCGTTTTCTGGTAAATCAGGGATTTCTTCTTGGTTTGGATCTATTGCTGGTGAGCTAGCATGATTTTTTGGGGGTAAGAACCTTGTTTGTCATATTATCAGAGTTGATTTTCTGGTTCCTTCTCATTTGGGTAGGTGCTATCAGAGAGAAGGTCTATGGCTCAAGGCTATTGTTAAGATTTTTTTGTCCCGTGGGTGTTCCCTTGATGTAGTACTCTCCTCTTTTTCCTAGGGATGTGGCTTCCTAAGAGCTGAGCTGTAAGTGATTGTTATCTCTCTTCTGGATGTAGCCACTGAGCAAGATCCATGGCTCTGGGCTGGTACTAGGAGTTATGGACACAAAGTCCTGGGATGTTAATCATCTGTGGGTTTCTCAGCCATGGATACCAGCACCTGCTGTGATGGAGGTGGCAGCAGGGTGAAATGGACTCTGTGACAGTTCTTAGCTTTGGTGGTTTAATGCTCTATTTTTATGCTGGTTGGCCTCCTGCTGGGAAGTGTTGCTTTTAAGAGAGCATTAGCTGTGGCAGTATGGGGAGGAACAGGTGGTAGGCAGGGCCCTAGAACTCTCAAAAATATATTCCCTTTGTCTTCAGTTACCTAAGTTGGTGGGGAAGGACCATTAGTTGGGGGCAGGGCCAGGAGTGTCTGAGCTCAGACTCTCCTTGGGCGGGTCTTGTTGCAGCTGCTGTGGGGGATAGGAGTGAGGTTTCCAGGTCAATGGAGTTATGTTCCTAGGAATATTATGGCTGCCACTACTGTGTCATGCAGGTTGTCAGGGAAGTGGGGGAAAGCCAGCAGTTACAGGCCTCACCCAGCTCCCACACAACCCAAAGGGCTGGCCTCACTCCCGCTGTGCCCTACCACCAACAGCACTGAGTCTATTTTCAGGCAGTGGGTGAGCAGGGCTGAGAACGTGCCCCAGGCTACCAGCCTCCCAGCTGTGAAAGCAAGCAGGGCTTTCATTTTCCCCCACCTGTGGAGTCTGCACGCTGGATTCATGCCCTCCTCCAAGTTCTGGTCAGGAGACTTCTTGATTGATTTGAATTGTTAGAAAGTTCAGCTGGAGGTTTTCTTCTCTCTGTGGTCTTTTCCCAGTGCCTCTGGCCATTCCCCTACCCCTACAAGGACCCCTGTGAGGCAGGGCAGAAATGACTTGCTACGAACCCAGTGAGCCCACAGGACTGTTCCTGCTGCTTCTTCTACTCCTGTGTTTCACTTTCTCTCTAAATTGACTCAGCTACAGGTAAGGTCAGAATCTTCTCCTGTAATCTTGACCTCAGGTTCCCCTGTGCAGGTGTGTGTTCCAGGGCAGATGATCTCCCTTTCTCACTTCCCCAGTTTGGGCACTCAGAGTATTTGAGGTGTCTCCTGAGTCTTGCAGGAGCAATCTGCTTCCATAAAGGGTCTGTGGGTTCTTTTAGCTTTCCTAATGTATTCCTACAGTCATTCTGGAGCAATAGTTCACAATGTGAGCCTCCATATGCTGCTCTGTCTGTATGAGTGGGAGCTGCAATCTAATCCTGCCTCCTGTCCACCATGATCCCACTAAAGTGGTGATATTAACGATGCATCCTCTTCTTCCCTGATAAAATATTGGTATATATAGGATGAAGTATAGATTTATTTGCTTAATTCTCCCAGTAACCTTTTACAGTTAGAGGCTTCTTCGAACATGCTGCTGTGGTATATTAGCTGTGCAGGGGAGAAAAAGAATTACATTTTTGTGTTTCCTCAAAGATAAGTGCTGTCTCCACACAATTACAGAAGATCATTGTTCATTTTCAAGAAGGCATAAACCATGGAAACTCAATGTCTACCTAATCCCCACAATGGAGCTGTTCTACAGCAATGAGATTCAGTGTAATTGAAGGCTTGCCTTTTCTCGAAGTTAAAAAAATGTCATAGGAACTCTTATTTATTGCTGGTGGGAAAATGTTATAGCCTCCTCAGAAGATAGTTTGGCAGTTTCTTATAAAGCTGAACATAGTCTTACCATATAATGCAGAAACAATGCTCTCAGATATTTACCCAAATGAGTTGAAAATTTGTATCTATACAAAAACCTTCACATAAATGTTTATAACAGTTTTATTCATAATCTCTAAAATACCTGGCACAACCAAGATGTTCTTCAACAGGTGAATGTGTAAACAAATTGGTACATTCATACAATCGAATATTATCTAGTGACAAAACAGAAATGAGCTCTCAAGCCACAAAAAGACATGGAAGAAACTTAAATATTTATTGCTATTTATTGCTTCTGAATCTTGCAGGAGCAATCTGCTTCCTTCTTTGTGAAATAAGTCAATCTGAAAAGGCTACATGCTTTGTGATTCCAGTAACATGATACTCTGGAAAGGCAAAAGTATATATATAGTAAAAAGATCAGTGGTTGCCAGGGATTTGAGGGGCGAGAGGAAGGATGAATAGGTCAAGTACAGGTGATTTTAGGATGATGCAAATATACTGTATGATGCTGTAATAGTGTATATTATACAATTGTCAAAACAAATAGAACTTTACAGCAAAAAGAAAAAACTTTAATATATGTAAATTGAAAAAATCATTTAGGAGGTCAAGGAGACCCAGCATGGAATGCAGCCTGTGACAAAAGATTCTAAATGTATCACAAATGTTTAAAATAACTTTACTAGAGTGGGAAGGGTTGGGGGAAAGTGCAGACCTAATTTTGGAAGTGAGAGGAAGCTATAGGACTAAAGGCAATAGGAACTGTATATAAACACTATACTCTAGTTGATAAAGTTGTGTCTCAGGGAGGTATGGGTTAACAATTTTGTTGCTATTATACTTGTTTTTAACAATTTAACAATTAAGTATCTCCTATGCAGAAGAATTCCAAATAATTTATGTACGTACTTTGCCCTAAAAGAGAGGAAGCATAACACCCCAATCCTTAAGTGTGGGCTGTGCATAGCAACTTGCTTCCAAAGAATGCAGTACAAAAAGGGGTGGGGCTAATGAGTAACTTTACGGTGGAGAAACCTGACAGACACTACTTCAGGCAGGTGATGAATGTCAATATCAATGGTCATAAACCATGTTGATAGTATATACCCTTGATATGATGTGGTGAGAATGGCACTTCACCTCTATGACCTTTCTTCCCAAAAGTTTACTCATGAGAAAAACATCAGACAAATAATGGGAAATCTTGCAATTTACCTTATCAGTACTCCTCAAAACTGTCAAAGATGTCAAAAACAAGGAAAATCTCAGAAACTGTTATAGCTAAGAGGGTGTAAGGAGACATGACCACCATTAAATATAATGTAGTATCTTGGATGGGATTTTAGAACAAAAAGAGGACATTAAGTAAAACTAATGAAATTTAAATAAACACTGGGTTTTAGTTAATAATAATGTATCAATATATGTTCATTGATTGTAACAAATATATCACACTAATGTAACTTTTTTTTTTTTGAGATGGAGTTTTACTCTTGTCACCTAGGCTGGAGTGCAATGGTGTGATCTTGGCTCACTGCAACCTCTGCCTCCTGGGTTCAAGCGATTCTCTTGCCTCAGCCTCCTGAGTAGCTGGAATTACAGGCATGTGCCACCACACCAGAAACTGGGTACCCAGGTGTATGGGAACTCCTCATACTATCTTTCCAATTTTTCTGTAAAACTAAACTGTTCTAAAATATAAATTTACTTTTAAAAAGATCTGTTGTCCAACAAAACACATGTTCAGAATATTGAAGTTGGAAAATCGTGAAACAACTAGCAGGGTTAGTCTCCTCTCATGACCTGCTAGTAAATAATCGAATGCAATACCCAGCCTAGGTGGTATTTTTGGAGACCGGTAAAAGTGTTTTGTGTCACCCTTTTTGTGTGTGTGAGTGAGAGGTTTATTCTATTTTGAAGCAGTCAAAATAGATTATAAAGAGACTCATGTGCTTCTCCTGCTAGTCTGTGATGCCCACACATAAGCTTTAGAAAGATCTCTATTGTACCTGTTTGTTTAGGACCGAGGCATGAACAGGCTGGCTTTTCATCAGCATCATGAGATTTACATTTCACTATTAGAATAAAAGATGGCGAAGGTATAGTACTTATATTGCTGTCTCAAAACGTCCATTTTGGAAACTTTAAAATTTTGTAATAATAGAACACCATTAAACTGGTAATTTTTTATATGCAAAACACTATACAGTCGTAAGACAGCCAGGTTATGGGGGAGTTCTGCCAATAGTATGGGAAACCTTCAGAGTAACAGCCTATGTCACCAAGATGATTCACTGAATCCACTCTATTATTTTTGATATGTCTTGACTACAATATTTCTTGACCAAGATGATGCTATATTTCATAAACTGGTTTCTTGTGAAAAATGTAATGATGGTATTGTCAGCAACTGTCAGCCATAGTTCCCCGATTGTTCAGGGCTGCCAATCATTCTATGAGGAGAAAGATTATAACTCTGGAATTGTTGGATTCATAATACAAATTAATAGATCTACGTGGTAAGCAAAAAATAGAACACTAAGAAGGATATCATATAAGATGGCAGAAAACACCAAATCCTGCTAGAAAATGTGAAAATACTGAAAGTGAGATGGCAACCCATTTAAGCAATTTATTAAATGATAACCCCTGAAAAAAAATTTGAATGTCAAGCATGGAAGTTTTCCAGTAGCATCTTTTACTACTTTGCCAAACTTGGCATGTATAGTGTTTCAACAAAAATTCATGGCCAGGTATGGTGGCTCAGGCCTGTAATTCTAGCACTTTGGGATGCTGAGGTGGGTGGATCACTTGAGATCAGGAGTTCGAGACCAGGCTGGCCAACATAGTGAAAACCCAGCTCTACTAAAAATACAAAAATTAGCCAGGCATGGTGGTGGGTGCCTATAATCCCAGCTACTTGAGAGGCTGAGGCAGGAGAATCAGTTGAACCCAGAATATGGAGGTTGCAGTTAGCCGAGATTGAGCCACTGCACTTCAGCCTTGGTGGCAAAGCAAGATTCCATCTCAAGAAAAAAAAAATTTATGGTCAGTCAGACTGCTGTAACATATGCAGTGGGGCAAATTGAACTCGGCTCCTACCCCCTATAGTTAGGAGGGAAATCAAGAGACTAGAATTTGTGCGTGGCAAAACTTATAGTCAGTTAACATAGAATGCTTTGTTATGTAATCCAGGACCAGAAGGATCAAATATTATTTAACAATGCCATGATATTTGTTAGTGTAAAATAAGATCAAAGTTATGCTATCAATTTATCGTGTGGAATTGAGGGTGAAAATTAATCCTATGGTGATGAAATATGTTCAATAGTTCTGATCCTTTAAGAGAGAATGAGCTTGAGCCCAGAGTAGAAGTTTCCTTCTATCTTCCAGTACAGCCCCCTCAGCTCAGAACTAACAGAGCTCACCCTTGCCCTTTGCAGAGCAGTGGTAAATGGATGCAATAGAAACTCTCTGGCATTAAAAAACACTTGGGGTTGTGGAATCTGCAAGACTTGAAGGGTCATGATGGTGATTGAGATAAGACTATTTCTCATGGGGAGTTGTGGTAAACCCCAGGGGAGAAGCTTGTGGGACAGGGATACCAGAGGAGAAAAGAATTAAAGGAAGAGGGCTGTGGGAGGAGGAGGACGAAGGGGGAGAATTAGGAAAGAGGAAATGTTCAATGAGATACTCCCCTAACACCCTCACCCCCATCCTGAGCTCAGGCCCATCTTCAAGGTCTCTTCACCTGTGTGGGAGTAAGGAGTCAGAAGGATGAGGCACCCGATTCCCACTCCATCACACCCTTGGCTGTCAACAGGTGGTTACAGTGACATCCCTATTGTGGGTGACTATACAGCAATGGCCATGTCTACCTGCAAGTGACAGCCCAGTGAAGGAAAGAGAAAGGCCAATGTCATGGACACAGATCTCTCTAGAGGACAATTCAAGGTATTCTTGGTCAGTAGGCCCACTTCAATGCAGAGAGCAGATCCAAGGAGCTGAATTCTGATTCTCATAGAAATGTGACCCACAGTATTCACACAGCCACTGTAGCCATAAAGACAGAGAAGTATTTTGACTTTTGGATTTGGTTAGGCTCTTCTGAGATGGGAGACATTTGATGATGCCATAACAATGCAGCTGTTTGGAAGCACAGAATAAAAATGACTGAGTCTAATACAAGCAGCCAATAAACATATGAAAAAATGCTCAGCATCACCAATCATCACAGAAATGCAAATCAAAACCACAGTGAGAAACCATCTCACACCAGTCAGAACGGCTATTACTAAAGTCAAAAGAACAACAGATACTGGCAAGGCTGCAGAGAAGAGAATGCTTATAGACTTAATGGGAATGTAAATTAGTTCAGCCTCTGTGGAAAGTAGTTTGGAGATTTCTCAAAGAACTTAAAAACAGAACTACCATTCAATCAAGCAATCCCATTACTGGGTATATACCCAGAGGAAAACAAATTATTCTACCAAAAGGACACAAGCACTTGTATGTTCCTTGCAGCACAACTCATAATAGAAAAGACATTCAATCAACCTAGGTGCCCATCAATGGTGTGTATTGGATAAAGAAAATGTAGTACATATACACCACGGAATACTATTGCCATAAAAAAATATCATGCCCTTTGCAGTAACATAAATCCAGTTTGAGGCCATTATCCTAAGTGAATTAATGCAGGAACAGAAAATCAAATACCACATGTTCTCACTTAGAATTGGGAACTAAACGCTGGGTACTCATGGACAAAGATGGGAGCAATAGACACTGAGGGCTACTAGAGTGAAAGGAAAGAGAGGAGGGAATGGGTTGAAAAACAAATCATTGGGTACTAGGCTCACTAGCTGGGTGATGGGATCATTTGTACCCCAAACCTCAGCATCACACAATGCATGCATGTTACACACCTGCACATGTACCCCCTAAATCTAAAATAAAAGTTGATTAAAAAAAAACAACAACCAGCCAAGCAAAAAAAGACCCAAATGGCTGAGTCTAAATGTAAAAATTTTGCCTCTTATTACATAGTATTGAACTATTATAAGTAGACATCTTATACCCTAACCCTGAGTTGCAGACATATTTGAATGTAGGAGACAGGCTAGGAGTGGAGAAACAATATGTTTTTTTCCTAATAAGATGAATGGTGGGCCTTTAGTTCCACCCTTGCACCAGTACTCATCGACTCTTCCAGAAGCTACGGTGCTAAAGAAGCATAGAAAATGGCTATGAACAGCTTCCATAAGAATGTTCCGTGCAGCAGATTCCATACATAAAAATATAGAACTATATAAAGATTTTATAACTGCTTATTTAGAGGCAGAACTGAGGGAGTGGGATTCAGAGGAGCTAGGTTGCAGCCAACAGTTATTCCAGGAGGAATGTGAGAGACTTCTAGGACTTAGAGCTTAAATTCTGGGCCAGCTTATATTCTTAGTCAAGTACTTTATTTGCAGTATAAAAAGTGGGATTTAACTTAAAGGAAAAATGGGTTCTATGTTGCTAAATTACTATTCTTTAATCAAGTGCTTTCTTTTTTTTTTTTTTCTTAAACCAGATGTAGTTTGGTTTTAGCATTTCTGTTTATCTGGTGGATGTGATACGGCATCACATCATCGTTCTTATTTTTCTCTCTTCGATGTAAACCTTAGGTGCCTACTTTTTGGATGTAACATATATCAGTTCTAGGCAAGATTATTTGGAGGCCTCACAACAGACTCTACAACAGAGTTAGACTAGTGTTTCCAACGTTCGCTGGGCCTGGGTATTAGAGCATGTTATCGTGACTGACACTAGAAAAATTTTATCCCTGCTCTATTTCTTTGTATCCATAGCTGTACATCTAAAGTTTTAGTTTCTATATATGATTACTTTTCCCTGGGTCAAATGCCCTAGGTCATGTGCTACCACTAAGACTTAATCAGATACAGACTGTTAGCTCCAAATCCCGACACATTCCCACTATAGTCCACAGTATTTGACTACTGGACATCAAAGCACATTTTACTTCACATGCTCAGTTCCTGAAAAAAGAAGGAAAGAAAGAAAAAGACTGCCTTCCTTACATCATGCAATTATTTCTACATACATCTGAAAGTCCACTTGTCCCTTTCCAGAGGTAGACAGGACAAGTTTCACCAGTTACCACATTTCCAAATCCAGCTCCATGTAGCACTGCACAACTCACATTAGTGTTCTACAGTTTCTATTCAATAATGTGAAGTTAACCACCATTAACAGGTTATGTAAGATACTGAGTCCCATTGCCTCTTCCCCCTTGTAAATGGAGCCCATGACCAGAAACAATATTTTATGGGCAACCATTATGGTGAATGAGCCATTCAATAAGACCAGGGATAGTTTTGCTGGCAGAAGCATCGCAGGCAGGGACAGCAAACCTAAATCCAAAAGATCCAGAATAAGTATCAATTATAGTGATTTTAAATGGCTACCCCTTTTATGACAGAGGGGATCCAATGTAATCAATCTCCTGCCACGCCAGTCTTGGGCTCTTTGGGTATACTGGCATCACTTTTCATATTTTTGTGATTCAACCCAAGATTTAAATTCCCAGGAAATAGAGATTGAATTCTGTGCCCATCCACTGGTCAGGAATGGAGGTTTGAAGGGATTATGATAGACAGAAATGAAAGGTTTGATTAACAAATAAAGGGATAGGGATGCTTGGCAGGCAAAAAGAACAGATCCACATTCTACCACTTTGAGTCTCAGTTACCCTCCCCCTACATCACATATGGATTTTCATGCATTTAGGTTTTTAAATGCCTCATTCTAATATAAAGAAATCTGTCTTATGCACAACTAAGAATACTTTAGCTATTATTGTATCAAGCTTCAAGTTCAGGCCCTTGGGGTGAAGTCCAGCCCTCTTCTAGTTTCACTATGATTCTACCTTGATATTCTGAAATCTGAAACTTGATTTAAAAAAAATTAATGTATCAGAGAGTCATCTATACTGACACATGTAACTCAAAATCATCCCTTTTTGCTGCTATATGAATAGTCTATGATTTACCCATATTTCTATTGGAGGGCATTTGAATTTTTCTATTGTTGATCATTATAAATCATAGAGCAGCAAACATTTTGTGTCTCTCTGTTTATACATGCAAGAGTTTTTCTCAGGGAAAAGTTTATCCAGGAGAAGAAGAGCTGAATTAGAGTGTGTGCATTTCTAACTTCTTTGGTTTTAAAATTACTTTTCACTTTATAATGCTATTAACATTGTATGAGAATTTTATTTCCTGACCTCCCCAGCAGCACTTGTTATTATCAAATTTTTAAACATTTTTGCTTATCTGATGGATGTGACATGGCACCACATTATAGTTCTTATTTTCTTCTCTCTAATGTCAAGGTGGAGGGTATTCTTACTAAGCCCATTTACAAATGGGGACTCTAAGGCTGAGGAAATAATCTGTCTAAGGCCTTACAGTTAGTAGGATACTGGAAGTCAGGAATGATCCTGGCGCAATCTAACTCCAAAATTCATGCTGTTAATCTCTTGCTGTAACTTGTTAGCTTACACTTCACTGTTAGGCCAGGGTGCATCCTTATGGCGAAGAAACAGAGCCTGGGGTTGTACTTTTCTTCTCATTCTGTACACTTCCTGTAGTCTCCCCTCTATGCATTTTGTCTGCACCTTTTTCCATTAATCTTTTCTATCCTTTCCTTATTTCCTTTCACCCATCTTTTCTCTTCCCTCTGTCCCTCCGTGTTCATATTTTATTTTTTATATATTTATTTAATTTTTTTCCATATTCCTATTTTAAAAAGTGATTTTAGCTTAGTTGTTCTGCACAGCTATTCATAGGATGGAGAAAAATGAAGAGAATAGACAAAATGAATCTTGAGATATTAACTTATTTTTCTTTACATTGTATGTGAAAAAATTACAAACCTACTCATACCAAGGTCGAAGTGGAAAGAAACAATGCTGAATGTCTTCACGTATGTGTAATTTGGAAATGACTGTTAGCAAAAACTCTCTCTGGGGCAGCTGATTCTGATCATATCACTTGTCTCTTATAATTAGTAAAAAATTTAAGATTTTTTTCTTTTTTTCTTTTTTTGGTTTTGAGATGGAATCTCACTCTGTCGCGTAGGCTGGAGTGCAGTGGCGTGATCTCGGCTCACTGCAACCTCCACCTCCCAGGTACAAGCAATTCTCTGCCTCAGCCTCCTGATTAGCTGAGATTACAAGTGCCCACTACCGTGCCTGGCTAATTTTTGTATTTTTAGTAGAGACATTTTGGCCAGTCTGGTCTTGAACTCTTGACCTCAGGTGATCTGCCCACCTTGGCCTCCCGACATGCTAGGATTACAGGCATGAGCCACTGCACCCGGCCAATTTTAACTTCTTTAGGAACTGAAATTATGCAGCAAATTTATAATGAACAATAAAATGTTGAATGGAGAGTTACCCCACCATTTATTCCTGCATTAATTTCTTTTACGTTTCTTCAGCAAGTTCTATTATTAGCTAATAAGAATTAACCTCCTAAGCAGGTAATATGAGAAATGTGGTTGCAAAACAAAATTACAAGCTCAGGATGCTCTAAACTTTGCGGTTGAAGAGCTGTGAAGCAAATTAGACTCGGTCACAAAGCATCAAGTTCAGCAAATTTCTAGCCCTCAGCGTTTGTTAGAAAGAAAATACAGAAGTTAAATCAACATTTTTATACATAATGTTAAAATTTTGTCTTTCTCATGTTGCTCTTTTTCTTACCTAAATAGGAACTCTTTTCTCTGTGCCCACACAGACTCTCTGTGTCCTCAGGACATTCTACCTTCTGTGAAACATTTGCTTTATATGGTTGCCATTGCCATAGTATGAAAAAATTCATGAGAACAGAGCTGTGACTTCTTCATCTTTGACTCCTCACAGAAATTAGCACCTTGGCTGACACATCGTAGGTGTACAATGTATGATTCTCAAATTAAGGTGAACTGAATTCAATCAAGGTAACAAACACCTGCTTTCTAATTCTGACTGTGACTGTGAAGAGCTAGCACTGAGCACATGTTATGAGTGCTGGTATGAATACAGCAAATCGTGCAATCACTGACACCCCAAATTCTGGAATAAAACTCTGTTAATAGAAAAATTAAAATGCCATGGGTGGGATATTGAGAGTGAAGTTGTGGTATAGATGAGCAGATAGCCAGTAAAAGCAATTCTATTTCCTGTGGTATACCTTAATAAGTGGAGATGATACCTTATTGCTGTATAGGTAAATTCAATCTTGTACAAGATCTATTCTCTTTAAATTAATACTCATAAAAGTTTTAGTGGTGGGGAGGAGATTGAAACGATTATTCACAAGTTACTTTGGAATGCAGGAATTCACCAAAAATATTAGGAAAAAGTAGAAAGCATTGTAGACTGGCCAGGCAAGGTATTAACACGTAATATAAAGTCTAGTTATTAAGACCTGGTGGCACTGCTGCAGGACTAGATAAACTTGTTTATCCATTCCCACTTGATAGACATTTGGATTGTTTCCAGTTTTCAGCTATTATGGATGGAGCTTCCATCAACATTCTTGTACAATTCTTTGTGTGGACAAAGACTCAAGTAAATACCTAAGGGTAAAATTCTAGGCCTTGTGATAAGAGTATGTTTAATCTTATAAGAGATGGTTACACTGTTTTCCAAAGTGATTGTACAATTTTGCATTTTCACCAGCAATGAATGGAATTTTAGTTGTTCCACATATGCTCCAGTGTTTGGTAATGTCAATATTTTTACTTTTAACTGTTTTTGTGGGAGCATAGTGAATCTCAATGTAGTTCTAATTTGCGTTTACCTGATGACTAGTAATGCTAAGCATATTTTCAGGAGCTTATCGGCCATTTGCATATCTTCTATTGTGAAGAATCTTTTCAAATGTTTTGCCCAATTTTGACTTGTCTTCATGTAACTGAGCTTAAGAGTTCTTTATAAATTCTGGAAACAAATTCTCTGTCAGATGTATGTACTGTGAATTTATTCTTCCAGTCCATGGTTTATCACTTTGTTTTCTTAGTGCCGTCTTTAGAAAAACAGAATTTTGAAGTTGGGTAGCATCATGCTTCCAGCTTTGTTCTTTTTACTTAGGATGGTCTTGGCTATACAAGCTCTTTTTTGTTCCCAGTGGGTTTTAAAGTAGTTTTTTTTTCTATTTCTGTGAAGAATGTAAATGTTAGTTTGATGGGAATAGCATTGAATCTATAAATTACTTTGGGCAGTATGGCCATTTTCACAATATTGACTCTTTCAATCCACGAGCATGGAACATTTTTCCATTTGTTGTGTTCTCTCTTATTTCCTTGAACAGTGGTTTGTAGTTCTCTTTGAAGAGGTTCTCCACATCCCTTGTGAGCTGTATTCCTAGGTATTTTATTCTCTTTGTAGCAATTGTGAATGGGAGTTCACTCATGATTTGGCTCTCTGCTTGTCTCTTCTTGGTGTATAGAAATGCTTATGATTTTGGCACATTTATTTTGTATTGTGAGACTTTGCTGAAGTTGCTTATCAGCTTAAGGAGATTTTGGGCTGAGATGATGGGGTTTTCTAGATATAGGATCATATCATCTGCAAACAGAGACAATTTGACATTCTTTCTTTCTATTTGAATATCCTTTATTTCTTTCTCTTGCCTGATTGCCCTGGCCAGAACTTCCAATACTATGTGAAATAGGAGTGGTGAGAGAGGGCATCCTTGTGCTGGTTTTCAAAGGCAATGCTTCCAGCTTTTGCCCATTCAATATGATGTTGGCTGTGGGTCTGTCATAAATGGCTCTTACTATTCTGAGATATGTTTATTGAGTTTTTAGCATGGAGGGGTGTGGAATTTTACTGAAGGCCTTTTCTGCATCTATTGCAGATATTTTTTTTTTAAGTATTGAATATTTTATTAATGTTAAGTTTTGAAAGTTTTACATTTGGGATACACTAAGATATAGGACTGCTGCTTCTTAAAGAAGTTATCCTTTAGCGTTGGGTTATTGGTTTAGGAGTTACGGAGCTTGGCTATTTTTTGCCAAGCATTCATAATCTATAACTTCACAATGTTGGTCTAGGACTTGGCTCAGTAAAGTTAGGCTCTCATCTTCTTCCTCACTAACGTGTTTCTCGATGATGTTCAAAGCAGACCAGCCAATCTAACAGTTCTCATGCAGTTGTAAAGCCTCAATTCTATTGATCCTACTGAGTTCTATCAGAAGACACAGCATTTCCTTCTCAGACTGTTTTCTGCCACATGGAGGATGCAAGAGATGACATTGAGGATGATGAGAACAATTTTAACACCTGGGGCAGTGAGCAGATTCACCAGTGGTTCCAGGACCCCAGAGTGGAGGAGCTGGATCAGCTGATCCATGGTGGCCCCCATTGCAAAGTTAGCCATCATCTAGACAGCCTCTTTCTGGACGTTAAATTCCATTTTTTTTTAGCTGAGCCACTAAGGTAGGCAAAACGTCATAGGCAAACAGCTGCTGGATGCAGTGAGAGGTCCCTGCCGCCACATTGCTCAGGGCCCAGGCACCCTACTTTTAGATGGAGGGCTTTTCGTGCTGCAGGAGCTGGGGCAGCACGTTCAACATGCCCACGTCAATGGCCATCTGCTTTTGCTCACCTGTGCTTGTGACAATGTTCCCCATGGTGTGGACAGAAGGGATCAAGACATTGAGTTCTGAGCTGGTCATCAGTGCTACCAGCCTGGGCAGGACCCCTGTGTCAACCACTTAGCCTATGCACTTGTCGAAGCCATCAATGAGGTAGGACAGTGGCTAGGAGGCTTCCAAGATAACCTCGCTATTGTGGTGCTGCAGGAGGTGGAAGAGGGCCAACAGCATCTGCTTCACTGCAAGGGTACAGGTTCTTCTTTGGGCACAGGTTCTACAAGGTCCATGTGATGTTCTGCAGAAATGTGATCAGTAGGGTGGGTGAAATCAAGGACAGCAGATATGGGATGGCATTGCTTGAGATGACGTTATCTCTGAACTCTGGGCCGTCACTGGCTATACTACCAAGAACCCACACTGCCTGTTCACACACAGCCTTATTGGGGGAAGACAGGAGCTGCATCAAGGGCTGGATGAGTACCCCTTCTACCATGGCTCAAATCTGCTCAGAAGTCCCTCAAGCAATGGTGGTCAGGGTCCAGGCAGCGTCAAACTGCAAGCAGGGGTAAAGTGATAACTTTACTCCACCATCCTGGGAATGAGGCCCACTTCAGTGATAAATTTCAGAGGGGGTTCTTTTCCTAGGATAGCATTTTCCTGGCTGTCTGGGTGGCCTGGAAACATAGGACCGAATCTGAGCTATTTATACCTTTGATTATTTCACCCAGAATGAGGCTGACTGCTACCTTTGGCTGGTTTTTCGGAAGCTGTGTCAAGGCAGAAGCTGGTGATACTCCTTCTCTTTAAGGTCTGTTCATTTTTCTTGGCCTTTCGGGGCTCCAGGCTGATTGCCATCCTCTGCTGTTGGCTCAGAGATGCATGTTTGCCTCAGTACTTAAATTTTCTCAGCCTCTCTTCTGGAGCATCTAAGGTCAGTTTTTGTCATTAGTTCTGTTTATGATGAATTGCGTTTATTGATTAGTGTATGTTGAATCAGTCTTGCATCCTGGGGATGATAGCTGACTTGATCGTGGTGGATAAGTTTTTGGATGTGCTGCTTTTGGTTTGCCAGTATTTTATTGAGAATTTTCACATCAGTGTTCCTCAGGGATATTGGCCTTAAGTTTCCCCCTTTTTTTTTTGTCATATCTCTGCCAGGTTTTGGTATCAGGATGATGCTGGCCTCATAAAATGAGTTAGGAAGAAGTCCCTCCTTTTAAATTATATGGAATAGTTTCAGAAGGAATGGTACCAGCTCCTCTTTGTACTTCTGGTAGAATTCAGCTGTAAATCCTTCTGGTCCTGGGCTTTTTTTGGTTGGTAGGCTATTAATTACTGCCTCAATTTCAGAACTTATTATTGGTTTATTCAGGAATTTGACTTCTTCCTGGTTTAGTCTTGAGAGGGTGTATGTGTCCAGGAATTTATCCATTTCTTCTAGATTTTCTAGTTTATTTTTGTAGAAGTATTTATAGTATTATCTGATGGTTGTTTGCATTTCTGTGGGGTCAGACAAATAGACTAGTGGAACAGAATAGAGATGTCAGAAATAAGGCCACACATGTCCAACCATCTGATCTTTGACAAACCTGACAAAAACAAACAATGGGAAAAGGATTTCCTATTCAATAAATGGTGCTGGGAAAACTGGTTAGCCATATGCAGAAAATTGAAACTGGACCCCTTCCTTACACCTCATACAAAAATTAACTCAAGATGGATTAAAGACTTAAATGTAAAACCAAAAACTATTAAAAACCCTAGAAGAAAATCTAGGCAATACCCTTCAGGACACAGGCATGGGCAGACTTCATGACTAAAACATCAAAAGCAATTGCATCAAAAGCAAAAATTGACAAATGGGATCTAATTAAACTAACGAGCTTCTGAACAGTGAAAGAAACTATCATCAGCGTGAACAGGCAGCCTACAAAATGGAAGATAAGTTTTGCAATCTATCTATTTGACAAAGGTCTAATATCCAGAATTTACAAGGAACTCAAACAAATTTATGAGAAAAAACAACCCCATCAAAAAGTGGGCAAAGGATATGAAAAGACACTTCTCAAAAAGAAGACATTTATGTAGCCAACAAACATGGAAAAAAGCTCAACATCACTGATCATTAGAGAAATGCAAATCAAAGCCACAATGAGATACCATCTCACACAAATCAGAATGGCAATTATTAAAAAGTCAAGAAACAACAGAGGCTGGCAAGGCTGTGGAGAAACAGAAACACTTTTGCACTGTTGGTGGGAATGTAAATTAGTTCAACCATTGTGGAAGACAGTGTGGCAATTCCTCAAAGACCTAGGACTAGAAATACCATTTGACCCAGCATAAATATGAATCATTCTATTATAAAGATACATGCATGTGTATGCTCATTGCAGTACTATTCACAATAGCAAAGACATGGAATCAACCCAAATGCCCATCAGTGATAGACTGGATGAAGGAAATGTGGAACATATATACCATGGAATACTATACGGCCACACAAAGGAATGAGATCATGTCCTTTGCAGGGAGGTGGATGGAGCTGGAAACCATTATCCTCAGCAAACTAAACAGAAACAGAAACAGAAAACCAGGCACCTCGTGTTCTCACCTATAAGTGGGAGCTGAACAATGAGAACGCATGGGCACAGTGAGAGGAACAACACACACTGGGGCCTGTCAGGGGGGTGAGGGAAGGGACATCAGGATAAATAGCTAGTGAATGCAAAGCTTAATATCTAGGTGACGGGTTGATAGATGCAGCAAACCACCATGGCATACATTTACATACGTAATAAACCTGTGTGTCCTATACACGTGTCCCAGAACTTAAAATCAAATAAAATTAAATTTTAAAAAAGCAGAATTTTAAAATTTTGATGAAGTCTAACTTGTTAAATGGTTCACGCTGCTTCTTTCCTACCTAGAAATTTTTGCTATATCAAAAGTGTATAGATTTTTCTCCATGTTTTCTCCTGGAAATTTTATAATATTTGCTTGTTTAGGTCTTCTCTAATATAAGTACTTAAAGTTATACATTATACTCTAAGCTCTGCTTTAGTCCTATCCCACACATTTTGATGCTATCATCACCATTCCACTTAAAATGTTTTCTAATTTTTTTTCTGATGTTTTCTTTGACCTATGGATTATTAAGAAGTATATTGTTGAATTTCTAAATATTTGGGAATTTTCCTTATATCTTCCTGTTATTGATTTCTAATTTAATTATCTTGTAAGAGAAATACTGTATATGATGTCAATCTGATTAAATTTCCTTATGGCCCAGAAAATGGTCTATTTTGGTGACTATTGTGAATGCACTTGAAAAGCATGTTTATTCTTATTTTGAGTGGCGTATTTTATACATTTATCAATTGGGTCAAGTTGTTTGTATTTTTCAAGTCTTCTATGTCTGTACTGATTTTTTTGCCTACTTGTTTTATTAATTAATGAAAACAAAACTGTTGAAGTTCCCAATTGCATTTGTGGATTTGTCTATTTTTCTTTTCAGTTCTATCAGCTTTTTTCTTGGACATTTTGAATCTCTGTTACAGGATGCATACAGATTTAGGATATGTTTTTGATAACTTTACTATGTTATCATTATGAAATTTACCTCCTATTCCTGATAATATTCTTTGTTCCAAACTATACTTTGTCTGATATTATCCATTCCAGTTTTTTTTACAATGCATTTTTGCAGTCTTGTTTTTTTTTTATCTGTAATCCACTTCTTGTAGTCCACTCAGATAATCTCTGCCTTTTAATTAGAAAGTTCATATCATTTACATTTAATGTGATTATTGATAGGGTTGAATTTAAAACTACTATTTTGACACCTGTTTTTTATTTGCCCTATCTGTTCTTTGTTTCTTTTTTTCCTCTTTTTTTTTTCTTTTTTGTGGTCAGTTGAGCATTTTATAATATTTCAGTTTATCTCCACGATTACTTATTAGTTATACCTAGGTTTTTGCTTTTACGTTTTTAAAGATTATTTCTGATTCTTGAATGTGCATCCTATGCTTATCAACTTCTTCTGTGGGTGACAGCGTTTGCTACCTTTACCCCAGTGACTTAAGGCCTTTGTTCCACAGAAGACGAGGAGCCAGATGGGGTTTGTGCCTTTCTCACTCTACTGATGGAGGCCCTTTTCTTCCACCCTGCCCCAAATCTTTCTCATGTCCACTTGTAGTTCTTCTCCACACACCCCCATTGGAGGTATGTGGAGAAGAACTGCAAGTGGGCATAAACTTCCCTTATGTCTGAAATTCCCAGAGGCTCTATGATGTCCCACTAGCCCAAATGAGGCCTAGCAACTTGAAAATTTTAACTGAATTCTTCTTACCCACTTTTATGATGCTCAGTGTCTCTTCCCTCAATACTCTGCCACAATTAAGCCAGTGCTTGTATCATCATGGAGGCTCCTGTCTTTCCTTGGCTTTCAGTCTGTTTGGTTACTTTTTATATTAGCTCTCTAATGAGATTAAGAAATATTCTGATTCTGTAGTTCATATGTTTTTCTTGTACTTGCGGCAGGAAAGATAGTTTCCTAGCTAAATACTAGGCAGAACCGAATCTCTTGCAATAAGCTTTAATGGAGGCATTAGTCGTGGAAAAGTTGAGAAGCCAAACGGGTTGGTGAGCAATTCAGAGACTAGCAACATTAGATAGATTAGGCTGGAGGGGAAAGTAGAAGAGGTGCTGTAAGCCCAGTAGTTAGGTTAATCCTGCAGAACTTAGGACCATGGAAGCTTGTCTGTCAGGAGCTGAAGCCATGGAAGAAACATAAATATTACTTAAGATGTCACCTGAGGCATAGAAGGAAGGAGGACATTATTCCATCTTTTCTCTTCCTTTTCCCATTCGGTTTCCTGACAGTGTTTCCCATTAGTCAAACTAGCTATCTCCAACAGACATGGCAACTTGGAGAATACAGCATGCAGACAACAGAGAAGAGAGCAGGTAAAGGATAAAACATAGAGCTGAAGCCAATCACACTAAGACTAGCACAGGTGTTTATCCTCTATTTCTAAATCATGTGTTTATTTTACCCCATATTGATTTCCCAATTTTAGACATTATCTGTTATTGACTTCCTGACACACAGAATTTGGTTTCCTTGCACTACTCCTCTTTTCCCCTACCCTAAACTTCCTCCCTCTTGCAAATATTATTTATATCACAAATTTTTGTCTAAAAATAATGAGTGCTACATTATTATGAGTACATATGCAGATGTTGTCCACAGCTGAATCATGTAATATAGTATATTAAAAAGTTGTTTTAGCTAGGTGCAGTAGCTCATGCCTGTAATCCCAGTACTTTGGGAGGCCAAGGCAGGAAGACTGCTTGAGCCCAAAAGTTTGAGACCAGTCTGGGCAACACAGTGAGATCCTGTTTCTAAAAAAAAAAAAAAAAAAACGTTAGCCAGGCATGATGACATGTGCCTGTGGTCCCAGCTGCTTGGGAGGTTGATGTAGGAGGCTTACATGAGCATGGGAGGTCAAGGCTAAAGTGAGTCATGATCATGCTACTTGTACTTCAGCCTGAGTGACAAAGTGATTCCCTATGTCAAAATAAAAGTTGCTTTAATGTGGTAAAATACACATAAAACTTACCATTTTAATCATTTTAAAGCATTTACTTCAGTAGGTTAAGTATATGCAGTTTGTTGTCCAGCCAATCTTCAGAGTTTTTCAGACCTATTAAACGACTTCCCATTTCCCCTCCTCCCAGCCCCTGGAAACCACCATTCTACTTTCTATTTTTTTGAGTTTGACTTCCCTACGGATATCTCATATAAGTTGAGTCATACAGTTTTTGCCTTTTTGTGACTGGCTTATTTCACTTAATTAATGTCCTCAAGATTCATTCACATTGTAGCATGTATCAGAATTTCCTTCCTCTCTGACTTAATATTCCATTGTATTGTATACCATATTTTGTTTATCCATTCATCCATCAATGGATGTTTGGGTTGGTTTTACTTTTTGGTTTTCATGAGTATGCTGTTGTGAACACGGGTGTGTAAATATCTCTTTGAGACCCTAATTGCAAATCTTTTCACTAAATATCTGGAAGTAGTTTCTGATTTATATGGTATTTTTATTTTTAATTTTTTGAGGAATCATCATACTGTCTTTCATAGCAGCTATACCATTTTACCACCAAAAGTGCACAAGAGTTCAAATGTCTCCACATCCCTCACCAATATATATATCTATTTTTTTTCAATAGTGGCCATTCTAATGGGTAGGAGGTGATACCTCATTGTGGCTTTGATTTTAATTTCCAAAATTATTAGTGATATTGAGCATCTTTTCCAATGCTTATTGGCCATTTGTATATCTTATTTGGAGAAATGTCTATTCAATTCCTTTGCCCATTTTTAATTGGGTTACTTTGTTGTTGAGCTGTATGAGTTCTCTCTATATTCTGGATATTAACCTCTTATCAGATGTATGATTGGCAAATATTTTTCCACATTAGAGAGGTTGCCTTTTCAGTCTATTGATTGTGTTCTTTGATGCTCAGAAAAGTTTAGTTTTTATGTAGTTAAATTTATCTATTTTCACTTTTGTTACGTATCTTTCTGGTGTCATGTCTAAGAAATCATTGCCAAATTCAATTCACTGAAGCTCTGTCCCTGTGTTTTTTTCTAAGAATTTATGGTTTCAGGCCTTACTTACGTTTACGTCTCTGATCCATTTTGAGTTAATTTTTTATATAGCACAAGGATCCAACTTCATTCTTTTGCATGTGGATTTCCAGTTTTCCCAACACTATGAGTTGAAAAGACTGTCCTTTTGTCACTGGTAAAGGGTCAAGATGGCAAGTTGTCCAGGTTCTTGGTGTTTTGAACAAAGAATTGGCCAAAACACCTAGCAATGCAAAGAAAGAATGAAGCAACAAAAGAATGAAAGCAGGGATTTATTGAAAACGAAAGTACACTCCTCAGTGTGGGAGCAGGCTGAGCAGCAGCTCAAGTGCCTGGATACAGAATCCTCTTGGGTTCAAATAACCCCTAGAAGTTTCCCATTGGCCACTTCATGCTCACCTCATGTAAATGAAATGGTAGCCCACAATCAATCTGATTGGTTGCAGAAAGCAGCCAGAGGCTGAAGTGAAGTTACAAAGGTCTCATTCTATGCAAACATCCACAGCAAAAATGCTTTTTGCAACTAATCAGAGGCTAAGGTGAAGTTATAAAGTTATACTTCTATGCAAAGGAAGATTCCACCCACGATCAGTCTGATTGGTTTTGGACAGCAACCATTCAGCGGCTGGAGTGAAGTTACAGAGTTGCAAACGAAGACTCTGCTGGCAATCAGTCTGATTTGTTGCAGACAACCCATTTCCCATCTGCCAGGCAGAGAAGGTCAAAGGGAGTAGCCTCTGCTCCTTTTGTTACTTAGACTGGAAAGTTAGGATTTTCCTTTCAATTTAGTTCTAGGAAGTCAGTATGAAACAGCCTTAAGTTCCCTGCCTCCAGATCCTATTCTCCTGCTTCACCTTCCCCATTGACTTGTCTTACTGTCCTTTCAAAAGTCATTCGATCATATATGTGTAAGTTTATTTCAGGGCTCTCTATTCTGTTCCAGTGGTCTCTATATCTGTCATTATGCCAATATCATGCTTTTTTTTCATATATAATTATTTATTTTTTATTGTACTTTAAGTTCTGGGGTACATGTGCAGATCTTGCAGGATTGTTGCATAGGTACACACATGCCATGGTGGTTTGCTGCCTCCATCCCCAATATCATACTTCTTTGATGACTGTGTCTTTGAAGTTCTGAAACCAGGAAATAAGAGACCTCCAAACTTCTTTTTTAAGATTGTTTGGCTATTTAGGATCTCTTGAGATTCTATATGCATTTTGGGCTGGGCTTTTCTATTTCTGGGAAAAAGCATCACTGGGATTTTGATAGGAATTGCATTGAATCTGAGGATCACTTTATAGAGTACTGACATATTAAGTTTTCCAATCCATAAACACAGGATATCTTTCCATTTATTTTTGTCTGCCTTAATTTCTTTCAGTGATATTTTGTAATTTTCAATGTGCAAGTCTTTTGCCTTATTTCTGAATATTTTATTCTTTTTGATTCTATCATAAATAGAATTATTTTCTTAATTTTCTTTTCAGATTATTCATTGTTAGTGTGTAGAAATATAGCTGATTTTTTTTTTGGTTTTGATTTTGAATCTGGTTAACTGTTGAATTTGTTTATTGTTTCTAACAGGTTTGTTTTTTGTGAAATCCTTAAGGCCTTCTACATACAAAATTCTGTTGTTTATGAATAAAGATAATTTTAATTCTCTTTTTGGATGCCTTTTCTTTCTTTTTCTTGACTAACTGTTCTGGCTAAGACTTCTAGTACTATGTTGATTAGAAGTGTTGAAAGTGAGCATTCTTGTCTAGTTCCTGATCTTATAGGAAAGCTTTCAGTCTTTCAGCTAGACTATGGTAGCTGTGGACTTTTCCTACATGGCCTTTATTGTGTTGAGGTAATTTTCTTCTATTCCTGCTTTGTTGAGTGATTTTTTTCATCATTAAAGGGTATTGAATTTCACTAAATACACATTCCCATTTTTAAAGACAATTTTTTTTGCTTTGAAGTTTAAAATTGTTTGCTTGATTTTCTGTGTATCTACCACCAATTTTTAATCCCTAAATGCTCCAGCCGATCAATGAATTACTTATTAAAACAGTCACACACATCAGGTAATCTATTAATTCATTTTTTCCTCTGGAGCCTTTGCCTCTGATGCCTTCTATTCTCTAGGCAGAACTGGTTGCTCTGAAGGCTGACCCCTCAGCTGTTATACTGGGACTTCACTTTAGCACCATCCTGGGAATTCTTTTTGCCTGTCACCTATTTGAATCTCCTGTTTCCTCTCTCCCCTACCTTATTCCTGATTTTGATAGAGCATAATTTATAGTAACTTTCTTTATTATTATCCATGACGGGTAGCTTGGTTGGGTACAGAATTTCAGGTTGAAAATAATTTTTCCTCAATATTTTGAAGACATCAGTCCCTTCTGGCCTTCAAAGATGAGTCTTAGACACTGATGTTGGGGCAGTTTATTCTGGAAGTGCTCTTACAAGACAGATAGTGGGAGCAGGCTGGTGGCATGGGCCAGACAGAGTCAGGAGTCAGATGACTGGGAGAGTCTCCACCTGGAGACCATTCTCAGAGTTTGGGGGATTCCTTCTCCTTTTTTATGCCTGTATTCAGTCCAGGTCAGTTGCCACGTGTTCCTTTCATAAAGGAAGTATTAGCTATTCTTGCGAGGGTAAGCATCATTTCAAGGTCGCATCTATGTTGAGTGGTCTTGTCTCTAGGGCAACCAGCATTTTTAGATCTCATTGTCATAGAGACCCAGTAATTCCCAGGCCATGGTTGGAAATCTTAGGCCAGGTTGCACCATACTGCTAAGTGAACATATAGTGTAGATCCTGTGAAGTGCTTGAGAGGGCCTTTTGGCCATCATTAATCTTATAGCCGTAATATGTCTCTTACAGTATACTACACAATGTAAGTTTGAGATGTCTAATGATACACTGATGCAAACTATTTTTTTTTTTCCTGTCTGAAAATTTTAGGTCTTTTCTTTCTCCCTTGCATGCTGAAGTGTTAACATGTGCCTTGGTGAGAGTCATTTTTATTCATTCTGCTGTATACTGTGTGGACCTTTTCAAACTGGAACTCATGTCCTTCAGGTCTGGGATTTTTTTTATATGCATGCATTTTTTTAAGATATTTTCTTGCCCATTTCCTCTATTTTCTCTTTCTGGAACTCTTACTAATTAAATCAAATGCTGAACTTTCTCTAAGTTTCCTTTTTTCCTACCACTACTTTCCATCTTTTTGTCTTTTTTGCTTTTACTTCCTAGATTTCCTTAACTTTATCTTCTAATTGTGGGATTTAATCTAAAAGGTATATATATCCATCCTTTAAAGAGCTTCTTTTCTTGAAATATCCCTTTTTAATAGACTTCTGTTTTTACAAAGGTAATGCTTTCTATTATCTCACTGATTTTTGCCCCAGTCTATTGCCTTAAATTTATTTTTCTTATATTTATACTGACTAGGCCTGTGATACAATGTTTTTATTATTAATTTTTAATTAACAAATAAAATTATATATATGTATGTATACAATATGATGTTTTGAAATACATATACATTGTAGAATGGCTAAATTGAGATATTAACATGTACATTTCTCACATATATTTTTGTGTGCAATGAGAACACTTAAAATATGCTTAAAATGGCCGGGTGTGGTGGCTCACGCCTGTAATCCCAGTACTTTGGGAGGCCGAGGCAAGCAGATCACCTGAGGTCGGGAGTTTGAGACCAGCCTGACCAACATGAAGAAACCCCATCTCTACTAAAAATACAAACTTAGCCAGGCGTGGTGGCAGGTGCCTGTAATCCCAGCTACTCAGGAGGCTGAGGCAGGAGAATTGCTTGAACCCGGGAGGCAGAGGTTGCAGTGAGTTGAGATCGCGCTACTGCACTCCAGCCTGGTACCTGGCGACAGAG
>CAUYLG010019247.1:0-10119 GCA_963573385.1 Cacajao melanocephalus | reverse complement strand
GCCTAATGTCTCAGAACTTTGGTGTCGTTTGTCTCGGACATCACTTTGCCATCCACTGTCCGGTGGGTGGTGGTCTTTTGGGTGGTTTGCATGGAGTTGCTGCTGTCCAGGGCATCACCAACACTGAAGTCCTCGCCATCTTCCAGCAGGCGGCGGTAGGTGGCGATCTCAGCCTCCAGCTTGGCCTTGATGTTCAGCAGGGCCTGGTACTCCTGGGCCTGGCGCTGTCCCTCTGCCCGGATCTGTGCCAGCTCTGACTCCAGGTGCAGCAGGATCCCGTTGAGCAGCTCCATCTGCGGGGTGTAGCGGGCCTCCACCTCCCTCAGGCTGTTCTCCAAGCTGATCTTCATATTTCTCATGGGGTCCAGGTCAATCTCCAAGGACTGGACTGTACATCTCAGCTCCGTGAGCATCATCTCAGCAGCTCCAAGCTCGGCGGACTGCATGGTGACTAGCGTGGTGCTCTCCTCAATCTGCTGAGACCAGTACTTGTCCAGTTATTCTCAGTTCTTCCGAACCAGCTCGTCATATTGGGCCCAGATGTCTGCCATGATCTTGGCGAGGTCCTGAGATTTGGGGGCATCTACCTCCATGGTCAACCCAGAGCTGGCAACCTGGGCTTGTAGGCCTTTTACTTCCTCTTCGTGGTCCTTCTTCATGAAGAGCTCCTCCTTGAGAGCCTCAATCTCTGTCTCCAGCTGGAGTTGAGTGACATTGGTGTCATCAGTGACCTTGCGGAGCCCATGGATGTCGCTCTCCACAGACTGGTGCATGGCCAGCTCTATCTCATACTTGACTCTAAAGTCATCCGCAGGCATTGTTCACAGCATTTGTGAAGATATGAGCCCTCAGGAGGTCCTGGATGGTCTTATAGTAATGGCCCCAGTCTCTGACCTGGGGTCCCTTTTTCTCCAGATGCTCCCAGATTTTGCTCTCCAGCTTCCGGTTCTCGGTCTCCAGGCTCCTCACTCTGACCAGGTAGGAGGCCACTACCTGGTCAGGTTGTTCAGGCTTTGCATGGTCTCCTTCTTATTCTGGATGCCTCCCATTCCTGCCAGTCCCCCGGCCATCCCCACGGCCAGGCCCCTGACCCCCATGCCGCCGTGGAAGCTGGCGGAGCGGGACACGGAGATGCAGGAACCAGAGCCCCCAGCACCTGCATAGACGCTGGCCATGCTGCTGACTGGCCGGCCACCGTAGCTGGGCACCTGGACAGAGCCCACGGACCAGTAGTTGGTGGAGAAGGTGGAGAGAGTGGTGAAGCGCATGCTGCCCAGGAGGAGAGTGAGAGGACAGGACTCAGGCTTTGCCGACGACCTTTTTTTTTTTTTTTTTTTGAAACAGAGTCTCACTTTGTCGCTGTCGCCCAGGACGGAATGCAGTGGAGCGATCTCAGCTCACTACAACCTCTGCCTCCCAGGTTCAAGCTATTCTCCTGCCTCAGCCTCCCGAGTAGCTGGGATTACAGGTACATGCCATCACACCCAGCTGATTTTTGTATTTTTAGTAGATACGGAGTTTTACTATGTTGGTCAGGCTGGTCTCGAAATGCTGACCTCGTGATCCACCCACCTTGGCCTCCCAAAGTGCTGGGATTACAGACGTGAGCCACCACACCCGGCAGTTAGTACATTTTCATCACCGGCCCCCAAAATCTCATACCCACTAGTGTTCACTCTCCATGTCCCGAAAACCTCCCAGCCTTGGGCAACCAACTGATTTACCTTCTGGATATTTCTTTTTCTTTTTCTTTTTTTCTTTTTTTGAGACAGGGTCTTACTCTGTCACCCAGACAGTGGTGTCTGGGGGCAGTGGTACCATCATAGCTCACTGCAACATTGAACTCCCCACACAAGCAACCCTTCTACCTCAGTCTCCTGAGTAGATCAGACCACAGGTGTGCACCACCACGCCCAGTTAGTTTTTGTATTTTTTAAATTTGTTTTTTTGTTTTTGTAAGGATTGGGTTTTGCCATGTTGCCAGGCTGGTCTTGAACTCCTAGGCTTAAGTGATCTGCCCACCTCAGCCTCCCAAAGTGCTGGAATTACAGGCGTGAGCCACCATGCCTGGCCCATTCTGGATATTTCACATAAATGAAATCAGGCATCAGTGGTGGAGATGGCTGTAGGCCTGGGTTGCTGACTGCCAAGCTATGAGCAGGCCCAGTGCCCAGAATCTCAGTGGGCGCTGCCCAAGCACGTTCTGTGCCATGCCCCTCTCCATCACCTCCTCAGAGCACTTTGACCATCTGCACGAGATGTGCTTCCACCTCCATGAGGACCTACAAGGAGTGCACTAGTGGCTGCTGGGTATGGCAGGGACCCAGGAGAAGTTAATCAGAGATTTTGATGAAAAGCAACAGGAAGCAAATGAAATGCTGGGATAGATGGAGGAGGAACTACATTGTGGACCCCTATGTTTTTATAACCCCGTGACGTCTAAGCTTCAAGACTACCAGAAGGACCTTGCCCAACTCCATCTGGAGGTGAGACGTACATCTTTAACAGTCATGCGTCGGGACTGAGGAGACATGAAAGACGGCACAAAAGCTGTAGAGAATGAGCATATGAATAGGCTACAGTCTCAAAGGGCAATGCTTCTCCAAGGCACCAAAAGCCTGAGCCGGGCCACCCAAGAGACTGACCAGATCGGCTCAGAAATCACAGGAGAGCTGGGGAAACAATGAGAACATACCAAGAGTACACTGGGAAACACAAGTGAAAACGTGTGCAAAAGTCAAAAGATTCTCCCTTCAAGGTCCAGAAAAATGACAACCAACAAGCTTCTGCTTTCCATCGACATCCCACTGGAGCTGGCCATCCTGGGTGACTGGGTTTACTTTGCGTTCTTTTCCAAGCATGGAACTTGCAATAGGAAAGGGTTGTGGACCAGAACTTTGACCTTGGGAATGCATAGTGTTAGGGATGTGGATGGCATGAACGTGTTGCTGCTGTGAGCTAACAGTTCAAGGATGCACTGTGTGGCCAGACTGTGGGAGAAAGGAGGCCAGATGGACAGCCACTTAGATGAGAAGTGACAGCAACAAGGCCAGTATGATATACCAAGGTAATAAAGCTGTCTATGACTTCTTTAAAAATAAATAACCCTGGCCAACATAGCAAGACCTCATTTCTACTAAAAATGAAAAAAAAAATTAGCCAGGTGTTGTGGCCACGCCTGTAGTCCCAGCCAAGCAATTTGCTGCAGTCCAGAGTGTTGGGACTGCAGGCGTGAGCCACCGCACCTGGTCCTTTATTTCTTTTTTTAATCAACTCCCAGGTGCTTAGATGTTCCTTCTTATTGTCAAATTATATTCCATTTATGGATATACCACATTTTACATATCCATTCACCAGTGACAGAATTGAGTTTTTTCCACGTTTTTGGCTATTCTGAATAAAGCTGCTGTGAATGTTTGTGTACAACTCTTTGCATCAACAAATTTTTTTTACTTCTCTTGCTTATATACCTGGAAGTGGAATTACTGGGTCATATGATAACTACATTTAATCATTTGAAGAACTGCTAGACTGTTTTCCAAAGTGGCTGCAGCAGTTTATAATCCCACCGGCAGCATATGAGGGTTCCAGCTTCCCACATACTCACCAACACTTGGTTCTTCTCTCTTTCTGGTTATAGTCGTCTCCATGTGAAGTGGGGTCTCCTGTGGTTTTGATTTGCATTTCCTTGATGACTAATGGTGTTGATCATTCGTCATATGCTGACTGCCCATTTGTATATCTTCTTTGGAGAAATGTTTATTCAAATCCTTAGCCCACTTTTAAATTGGATTATTTGTCTTCATATTATTGAGTTGTAAGAGTTATTTATATATTCTTTATATACGTCCCTTATCAGATAATGAATTACAAATATTCTCTTTCATTCTATAGATTGTCATTTCATTTTCTTGATGGTATCCTTTGAAGTGTAAAAGTTTTTAATTTTTATAATCTCCAGTTTCCCTATTTTTTTCTTTCATTGCCTGTGCTTTCGGTGTCATATCTAACCTGACCCAGGCTCACAAAGATCTATTCCTGTATTTTCTTCTAAGAGTTTTATGGTTTTAGCTGTTAAGTATATATCTATGATCCATTATGAGTTAATTTTGGGGTATGGTTAAAAAATTACATTCTTTTACATGTAAATATCTAGTTGTCCCAGCAACATTTGTTAAAAGGACTATTCTTTCTCCAGTGAATTGTCTTGGAGTCTTTTTTAAAAATTTATTTTATTTTACTTATTTATTATTATTATTATTTAGAGACGGAGTCTCATGTCACCCAGGCTGGAATGCAGTGACACAATCACGGCTCACTGCAGCCTCAACTTCCTGGGCTCAGGTGATCCTCTCACCTCAGCTTCCCAAGTAGCTAGAACTACAGGCATGTGCCGCCATGACTGGCTAATTTTTTTATTTTTTTTTAGAGACAAGGTCTCACCATGTTGCTCAAGCTGGTCTCAAACTCCTGAACTCAAGCTATTCTCCTGTCTGGCCTCCCAAAGTGCTGGGATTACAGGCATGAGCCACCATACCTGACTGTCCTGACATTCTTGTTGAAAGTCAACTGACTCAATACGAGGGCTTATTTCTAGAGTCTCATTTTTATTCCATTGATATACATGTGTATCCTGCAGACTACATTGTTTTGAAACTACTGTAGTTTTGTAGTACGTTTTGAAATCAGGAAGTATGAGTTCTCCAAGTTCTTTTCTTTCAAGATTGTTCTGGCTATTATGGGTTTCTTGCATTTCCATATGAATTTTGAATTAGCTTGTCAATTTCTGCAAAGAAGCCAACTGGGGTGGTGATAGAGATTGTATTAAATCTGTAGATCCACTAACCTGAAATGTCTTTCCATTTACATCTTTAATTTCTTTCCACAATGCGTTGTAGCTTTCAGAGTATACATTCTACACTTGTTTTATTAAACTGGTTCCTAAGTATTTTATTCTTTTTGATGTTCTTGTAAATAATATTATTTTATTAATTTCATTCTTAGATTGTTCATTTTAATGTATAGAAACACAACTGATTTGTATGTTGATCTGTTATTTATATTTATTTATTAAAAAGTAGAGACAGGCCAGGAACGGTGGCACACACCTGTAATCCCAGCACTTTGGGAGGCCAAGGCAGGTGGATTATGAGGTCAAGTGTTCGAGACCAGCCTGGCCAACATAGTGAAACCCCATCTCTACTAAAAATACAAAAAATTAGCCAGGCATGGTGGCAGGCACCTGTAATCCCAGCAACTCAGGAGGCTGAGGCAGAAAAATTGCTTGAACCTGGAAGGCAGAGGTTGCAGTGAGCGGAAATCACACTACTGCACTCCAGCCCGGGTGACAGTGCAAGACTCCATCTCAGGGAAAAAAAAAATAGAGTCAAAGTCTCACTATGTTGCCCAGGCTGGTCTTAAACTCCTGGGCTCAAGTGATTCACCTGCTTCCACCTCCCAAAGTGCTAGAATTACAGATGGGAGCCCTTGTGCACAGCTATATATGAAATAAATTTCATTTTCTTACCTAATTGCCCCGGACATAACCTGCAGTACAGTGTTGAATAAAAGTAGGGAGAGTGGACATTCTTTTCTTGTTCCTGATCTCAGAGGGAAAACATTTAGACTTTCACCATTAGGTGTGACATTAGCAGGGGGCTTTTGCAGCTACCCTTCATAAGGTTGAGAAAAATCCCCTTCAATAACTAATTTGTTGAGTTTTTTTCTTTAATCAAGGAGTGCTGGATTTTGTCAAATGATTTTTCTGTGTGTGTTGAGATCATCAATAGACTACAATGAAATGTGGGGTTTTGTCCTCTATTCTATTGATATGGCATAATACATTAATTGATTTTGGATGTCAAACCAACCTTGCATTTCTGAGACAAAACCTACTTTGTCATAGTATATAACCCTTTTTATATGTTGCTGAATTGGTTTGCTAGTTCAGGATTTTTGCATCTAAATTCACAGGACATATTGGTATATAGTTTTCTTCTGATGTTTTTGTCTGGTTTTGATATTAGGATTAATACTGCCCTCATAGAATGAGTTTAGAAGTATTCTCTCTTCTGTTTTTTGGAAGAGTTTGTGACGAATTGGTGTTAAGTCTTTAATGTTTTGTAGAATTCACCATTAAAGGCTTCACTTTTCTTTGTGAAATGCTTTTAAATTACTAATCCAATTTCTCTTCCTCTTTTTATTACTGGTCTATTCAGAATTTATATTTCTTCTTGAATCAATTTCAGTAGTTTGTGGTTTTCTAGGAATTTGTCTATTTCATCTACTAGTAATACAAAAATTAGCCTGGCATGGTGATGTGTGCCTGTAGTCCCAGCTATTCAGGGGGCTGAGGCAGGAGAATAAGACAGAGGTTGCAGTGAGCTGAGATTGTGCCACTGCACTCCAGCCTGGGTGACAGAGCAAGACTTTGTCTCAAAATAATAATAATAATAATTAATAAATAAATATTGAGATCCCTGGCCAGGCGGGGTGGCTCATGCCTGTAATCCTAGCACTTTGGGAGGCCAAGGTGGGTGGATCACTTGAGGTCAGGAGTTCAAAACCACCCTGGCCAACATGGTGAAACTCCGTCTCTACTAAAAATAAAAAAAGTTAGCCAGGTATGGTGATGGGTACCTGTAACCCCAGCTACTCGGGAAGCTCTCACTATGCTGCCCAGGCTGGTCTTAAACTCCTGGGGTCTAGCGATCCACCCCCTTCCGCCTCCCAAAATGTTGGGAGGTTGAGGCAGGAGAATCACTTGAACCCGGAAGATGGAGGTTGCAGTGAGTAGAGATCACACCACTGCACCCCAGCCTGGGTGACAGAGCAAGACTCCATCTCGAAAAAAAAAATTGAGATTCCCAGACTGTCTTCAGGAAAAAAGGATAGACACAGATTTTTCCTGTGGTTCTGTATCCTTTTTTCAGGGTGTGTCCTTAACCTTGACAAAGAAACCTCTTAAAATAATTGAGACTCAGCTTGGTCATTTTCTTTGACTTACAATATGTTTAATTACATTGATTAATTTTTGAAAATTAAACCAACATTGAATTCCTAGGATAAACTCCACTTAATTATGAGGTATGTTTTTCTATACTGTTAGATCCAATTTGCTACAGTTGTTTTAAGGATTTTTGTATCTGTATCATGGTAGATAGTGGTCTCTAGTTTTCTTGAAATGTCTTTATCTAATTTTCATGTCATATTCCTATTCGGTAACACATTTTGGGCAATAAGACACATCTCAATAAACATAAAAGGATGCAAATGATACAAAGTATGTTTTCTCACCAAAATGGTTTAAATTAGAAATCAACGTCTGGGCACAGTGGTTCACGCCTGTAATCCCAGCACTTTGGGAGGCTGAGGTGGGCTGATCGTGAGGTCAGGAGATAGAGACCATCAGCCAACATGGTGAAACCCTGTTTCTACTAAAAAAATACAAATAAATTAGCTGGGCATGGTGGCACATGCCTGTAGTCCCAGCTACTCAGGAGGCTGAGCCAGGAGAATCACTCGAACCTGGGAGGTGGAGGTTGCAGTGACCAGAGATCTCACCACTGCACTCCAGCCAGAGGGAGACTCTGTTTCAAAAAATAAAATAAAATAAATCAACAACAGAGACTGGGCACAGTGGCTTGCACCTGTAATTCCAGCATTTTGGGAGGCCAAGGTAGATTGCTTGAGCCCAGGAGTTTGGCAGGTATGCACCACCATGCTTGGCTAATGTTAGTATTTTTTGTAGAGGCAGGGCTGAGTTATTTAAAAATTAGCTGGGAATGGTAGTGCACACCTGTAGTCTCAACTATTCGGGAGGCTGAGGTGGGAAGACTGCTTGAGCCCTGGAGGTTGAGGTTGCAGTGAGCTGAAATCACACTGCTGCACTCCAGCCTGGGCAACAGAGTGAGACCCTGTCTCAAAACAAACAAACAAACAAACAATAACAGAAAGATATCTGGAAAGTTCCCAAATATTTGGAATCTGAAGAACACACTTCTAAATAACCCATAAATCAAAGAAATTGGAAGGGAAAATAAAAAGTATATTGAACCAAATGAAAATAAAAACAACACATCAAAATGTATGAGATAACATTTATGAGATAAAACCGAAATTGGAAGGCCAGGCGCAGTGCCTCACGCCCGTAACCCCAGCACTTTGGGAGGCCAAGGCTGGTGGATCACCTGAGGTCGGCAGTTTGAGACCAGTCTGACCAACATGGAGAAACCCTGTCTCTACTAAATACAAAATTAGCTGGGCGTGGTGGCGCACGCCTGTAATCCCAGCTATTTGGGAGGCTGAGGCAAGAGAATCGCTTGAACCTGGGAGGCAGAAGTTACAGTGAAGCAAGAGCTAGCCATTGCACTCCAGCCTGGGCAACAAGAGTGAAACTCCATCTCAAAAAAAAAGCAAAAACTGAAGTTGGATCAGGAGTGGTGGCTCACACCTGTAATTCCAGCACTTTGGGAGGCCTAGGCAGGTGGATCACTTGAAGCCAAGGGTTCGAGACCAGCCTGGCCAACATGGCGAAATCCCATTTCTACTAAAAAAATTTTTTTAATTGTTTAAAGAAGAAGAAAAAAAAATGAAGCAGTACTTAGAAATTTAAAGCACTGAATGCCCATAGTGGAATAGAAGAAAGATCTAAAACCAATGTCCTCAGCTTCCACCTTAACAAACTAGAAAAGAAGAGGAAATTACACTCAAGCAGAATAAAGGAAATAATAGATTAAAGCAGAAATCAATTAAGTAGACAACAATAAAAACACTCAGTGAAACCAAGGCTGGTTCTTTGAGAAGATCAGTTGCAATTGTATTAGTCAGGATTCCCCAGAGAAACAGAGCCCATTAGGATATGTGTAAATATGTAAGAGATTATCACGGGAATTGGCTTGCACATTATGGAGGTCAAGAATTCCCATGATATGCCATCTGTAAGCTGGAGAATCCGGAAAGCTAGGGGTGTTATTCAATCAGAGTCCAAGGGCATGAGAACTAGGGCAGCAGTGGCAAATCTCCCAGTCTAAGCCCAAAGGCCTGAGAACCAGGGCAGGGAATGGTGTAATCCCAGAGTCCAAAGGCCTGAGAACCAGGACCTCCAGTGTCCTCAGGTGAGTGCCACGGGCATAAGATTGATGTCCCAGCTAAAGAAGAGAGAGAATGTGCCCTTTTTTCACCTTTCGGTTCTATTGAGCCCTCAGTGATTGGAAGATACCTGTCTCCATTGATGAGGATGGATCTTCTTTCCTCAGTCCACCAGATCAAATGCAAGCTCTTCTAGAGACAGCCTCACAGGCACACCCAGAAATAATGTCTACCAGCTCCCTAACCTAGACCAGCTGACATATAACATCAACTGTCACAGGCCAGGCATGGGGGCTCATGTCCCTAATCCCAGCACTTTGCGAAGCTGAGGCAGGAGGTTCATTTGAGCCCAGCCTGGCCAACACAGCAAAACACCATCCCAGGCCAGGGACAGTGCTCATGCCTGTAATCACAGCACTTTGGAAGGCCAAGGCGGGCAGATCACTTGAGGTCAGAAGTTCGAGACTGACCTGGCCAACACAGTGAAATCCCATCTCTACTAAAACAAAATACAAAAATTAGCCTGGTGTGGTCGCACATATCTGTAGTCCCAGCTACCTGGGAGGCTGAGGCAGGGGAACAGCTTGAACCCAGGAGGCAAAGGTTACAGTTATATAAGATCATGCCACTGCACTCCAGCCTGGGCAACAGAGCAAGACTCCATAAAAAAAAAAAAAAAAAAAAACTAAAAACTAAAACCACCCATCACAGCAATAAACCTTGCACTAAAATGAACAGAAAAAAAGGGAGAAAACACAAATAATTGATATCAGAAATGAAAAAACTGACAATACAGATTCTTTAGAACTTAAAGGATAATAAGGAAACAAGTTTATGTCAATAAATCCTGAAACTTAGATGAAATAGACAAATTTCTGGCCAGGTTTGGTGGCTCATGCCTATAATCTCAGCTCTGGGGAGAGTGAAGCAGGAGAATTGCTTAAGGCCAGAAGTTCAAGACCAGCCTGGGCAACAAAGTGAGACTCTATTTCTTAAAAAAAAAAAAAAAAAAAAGCAAAAAAATTAGCC
>CAUYLG010019244.1:0-35513 GCA_963573385.1 Cacajao melanocephalus | reverse complement strand
GAGAGGCATTCTGATTTTGGGTGTTCTCAGCCTTTTTGCACTGGTTTCTTCCCATTTTTGTGAATTTATCCACCTGTCGTCTTTGTAATTGCCGACTTTCAGATTGGGTCTGAGTGGACGTCCGGCTTGTTGGTGATGAAGCTTTTTCTGTTTCTTAGTTTTCCTTTGGCAGACGCCCCTTCCTCACAGAGCTGAACCTTCCCAGTTCAGCTGTGCTTACTGTGAAACTCTC
The DNA here is from genome assembly GCA_963573385.1 of Cacajao melanocephalus. NCBI lineage: Eukaryota > Metazoa > Chordata > Mammalia > Primates > Pitheciidae > Cacajao > Cacajao melanocephalus. The sequence goes on along the minus strand of CAUYLG010019244.1, from coordinate 35,281 downwards.
AGTCCTCAGCACTTCCAATTGCTGTTCTCCTTGTGGGGATGGGACCAGCTGAGCCCAACTCAAAGGGCACCCAGTCCCATATACTCTGCACCGAGAAGCGCTGCACTGGGGCGCCGGCAAAATAGCCGCGCCGGCCAAAAGAGTCGTGCTGGCGACCCGTGTGGCTCCTCTACCGGGAATCTCCCAGTCTGTGGGCAACGAAAATTCGTCTCAAAGTGTGGTGTCCACTCGCTCTCTGCACTTTCACTGGGAGCTACAATCCTGAGCTATTGTTAATCGGCCATCTTGGATCTCTCTCTCAGTCTTTTATTTTCATCATCACCTTCTGAAGGAGTCATTTCAATCATTTTTTTTTTCCTAAATGTACCTACCCATGAAATTTTCATATTGCGCACCTACTGTTTATCCGTTTATGTACTGTATGTGTACCTGTGCTTTATAAATATAAAATGAGTGTAATTTTTTCTTCCTCAAGAACCAGTTTTCACCTCTGTTAAGAATGCATAATCTAGGCCGAGCACATTGGCTCACTTCTGTAACCCCAGCACTTTGGGAGGCCAAGGAGGTAGGATGGTGTGAGCTCAGGAGTTTGAGAGCTGCCAGGGCAACACAGTGAGACCTCATTTCTACTTAAAAACAAAATTAGCCAGGCAGGGTGGCATGCACCTGTAGTCCTAGCTACTCAGGAAGTTGAGGTGGGAGGATCACTTGAGTCCCGGAGATCAAGGCTGCAGTGAGCAGTGATTGCACCACTGCATTCCAGCCTAGGCAAAAGAACAGGACCCTGTCTGAAACTAACTAAGTAAATAATTTATTTAAAAAAGAATTCATGACCTACGGTAAAAGAAGTAGAAAATGTAGAGACTTTGTCAGCCATTCACCAGCTTGTCTACAAGTTAGTTGGGAAGGAAATTGTGAAGTAATGGATTAGGGACTAGGGAGGTGAATATGTCTACCCTTGTTTAGATGAAAAAGTCTTCACTAAAAGCGTGTTCCAATGTATTTCTTCTTAAAAATATGAAAAAAAAAGAAGCGATTTCTCTTCCATCTTTTTGTGTTTCTTCAAACTAAAAGAGTGATTTCTGCATGTGAGTTCTGATAAGTCTTGAGAAGAGAATAGGTGGAAATATAGAGGTACACAGAGGTGGGGAAAATAGGTAAGTATGTAGGAAGGTGCTAGATTTATTATGCTATTGATTATAAAGATTTATTTCTTAAGAAAATGAACTTTTGCTTTGGGTTCCCTTCGGAATGTGCAAAGGAATTCTTGACAGAATTTGAAGTATATTCCGTGACATTAGTGCTAAACATTTACTGGAAACATATATTTCTAAATTTAACAAAACATAAATTCGTATTTTAAAACAGTCCCTGGATGAACCTGCTGATAATTTCTTCCTATTTTCAAACTTTGTTTCATCAACTGAGCTTATTCAAGCATCAGGCACTTAAAATTCTGTCTTGTGGATACTGAAGAATCTCGAGTGTTATTTAGTATATTGACAAGTTGTTTTTAGTAATGTTCTTAATTTATGCAAGACTGTCTTTAGATGCTCTCCACTGGCTTTAATAATGCAGTTAGTCCCTGAAGAATTTAAATAATTTAAAAGAAATGTTGACAGGGTAGCTTTTAGTAGAAACAGTGTATGTCATGATAGCAATAAAGTATTTTTTGACATTAAAGAAAACTATTCTAAGGTAATAATTTTGATATAGTTTAAAAATATAACCAATGATCATGATGAGACCATGAGGGGTTAAAACTTTAATTTTCCCTTCAATAATTGTGTTGTTTACTTAAAAATTTTATTCACGTTATTTGGAAAAATGTTATCAGTGTCTTTCTAAAGTCTCTTATTCATTTTCTTTTTAATTTGGTACAAGTATAACATCAGTTATGTCTGTGTTTCCTGGACTACAGTGTGATAAGGTGATAAGGTGATTATTTATAGGAGTTTATTTATATTTATTATTATGTTAGTCTGTTACATGGTAACAAATAAGTGATAAAAGTAGTTTTATAAAGTTTACCAACAAATTTGTGGGTTTTAGAAAAGAGCTACAATTAATCATTAGTAGCTTTTTGTTTCAAACTCAATTCAAGGGAAGTTGCAGCTGTAGAACATACATACTTTGGCTTAATAGCAGATGCTTTCTGTGTTTGCATTGAAGCATTCCATATCCAATAAAATACCACATAGAACATTACCCCCAAGAGAATCCCCAGAGTAACTGAAGAGGAATGCAATTTATGTATTCCTATGGAAAATATCCATCATTGAAAAACGTATCTGAATGTAATCTGCTTTGCATTAAGTATCATTTTTGATGTTAGATTCTTTTCCTTTTGAGTGACTACAAAGAGAAATATTACAAAGCTGTTTTTTGCTAGTTTACCCATTACTGGTTTACCCAATAACTCTTTATGAAAATGCTTGCATTATGTAGTAAGTTTAAATACTCTTGCCCCTTTCAATTTCTGAGACATTTTCATTTACCTTCACTTAAAGGTATAAGCTACTGACCTTGTTTATATGCTATTATCAGATGAGTACCAGTACATGCTAATTATTCAATGTTCTTTCTAATTCTTTGTTTATTTATTTTTTAACGTCCTCAAGTTTAGCAGTGGATGGTTGTATACCAACTTTCGCAACACTGATGTGAATAAGTCCTGATAACCCCCACTACCATTGGACCAGCCTCTATTCTTTACTTTAGAAAGTGAGCTCAGATTTAGAAAATCCAGACTTTAAAAAGATAGTCACCTGTAACTTCTAGTGGAAAATTCACTGAGTAAACAGAAGGTAGTTTAAGTGATTATTTAAAATATGGGTGCTAGCCAAGCTTGGTGGCTCATGCTCAAATCCCAGTGCTTTAAGTGGCCTAGGCAGGAGGATTACTTGAGCCCAGGAGTTCAAGACCCGCCTGGGAAACATAGTGAGAACCCATCTCTACAAAAAAAAAAAAAAAAATTGTTTTTAATTAACTGGACATGGTGGTGCATACCTGTAGTCTCAGCTACTCAGGGGGCTAAGACAGAAGGATCCTTTGAGCTCAAGAGGTCAATGTTGCAGGGAGTCATAATGGCACAACTACACTCCAGCCTATGAGACAGAACAAGACCCTGTCTCTAAAAATGTAAATAAATAAATAACTAGAATGGGCACCAAGTGATTTATTCTCTTTCATATATATATTTTTTAAAACAAAATAGTTTGTGAATTGAAAAGTAGCACAGTTCCTGGACATCTTCTGACCAATGAATTTTCCAGAAAATGTTAGGACCTACAATTAAGAAAATGCCAAGTCTGAATCACATTATTTACATAAATTTATTGTTATTGATAATAACAATAATAGTCAACATTTTTAAAGCCTTTACCATATTCAGAAACTGTGCTAAGCATCTTTCACATACATGAAATTCATATGCATTGTTTTACCTAATTCTCTCAGCATCCTTATGAGGTAGATATTATCCTTATTTTCAGATTAGAAAATGGAAGCTTCAGGAAGTTAAATATTAGCGAAATCATAGTAAGTAACTGAGGCAGTTTTCAAACCCACATGGTTTGAGCCACAGTCGGAATGTTATAGAGAACACAGCTCTGCATTTATGTGCCTTAATTATTCTGTCTAGCCCATGTAACTTTTAAACACATTTTAAAAGAAATTTATTTTCCTTTAGAAATTTTTTCAGAACTCCCTGGGATACATATTTTAAACATTTTTATGATGAACTGCATTTTAAATTATCTTAAGCATTTGCTTTAATGAATTTTTTATTTACTAAATGAGATGTGATGAGGAAATCATGAAGCTACATTTAGTTTAAAATCAAGACATTATCATTTCAGCCTTAAAACTATAATGTTTAAATTGCTTTATTTTCTTTGAATTGGCACAAAAAGCGATCAACCTCTCAGAAGTGGGGATGCTTATGCTTTTCCTGTTTCTGTACTTACATTTTTTCTGCAATTAAAAAATATTAAATTCTTATTCCACAATAACAAATTAGCATTATTAGAATTCAGTGAATGCCAAAACTTCAGTAGGTATTAGGCGATATATAGGTGACATATAGGTAATGTTGACCTAAATACCTTTGAACAGAATCACTCAATCTGTATTTCTGAGTATAATACTTATGTATACCCAAGATTAAACTGCTTAAATTTGGAGGCTGCTAGGGCTGGGTTTTTCTTAGTAAGAAACTGGATCCTAAACATTACATCCTAAATTATTAAGCAAAAATCTAGCACAGGCCAGATAATCCTATTATAAAGACAAAACAGAAACAAGTTAGTTTCATCACAGTTTTTTTTGGAGGGAAATCTATTTTGCTTCCAGGTAACTTGGATCAACAGAGGGTAATAGACCTGGCTAGCAAATTGCTGCCTTCTAATTCTCTCTGATATTATCAGAGCTTTTGACTTTTCGCACCTGGTTCTGACATCCTGTTGCAATTGTTCTCTAATTCTTGTTCAAAAATCTCCTTCACCAGTGTATTTGGTGTCATTTAAATGGAGTCCTTCATAAATTTAAGATGCCAAGTTCTCTTGATTTCATGCTGCTTTCAGAGCCCATTCTTCCAACTGTCGTACATGTGTAGGCATTTCTTTGAGTATTTATCTAAGAGTCGAATTGCTAGATTGTAGGCTATGCCTATCAACAATTTTATTTACTTATTTATTTACTTACTTACTTACATATGACAGGGTCTTACTCTGTCACCCAGACTGGATTGCAGTGGCATGACCATGACTTACTCAGTCTCTTGGGCTCAAGGTATCCTCCTGCCTCAGCCTTCTGAGTAGCTGCAACTACAGGTGTGCACCACCATGCCCAGTTAATGTTTTTATTTTTAGTAGAGACAAGGTCTCACTATATTGCCCAGGCTGGTCTCAAACTCCTGGCTCAGGTAACCTTCCTGCCTCAGCTTCCCAAAGTGCTGAGATTACAGGTGAGAGCCACTGCACTTGGCCTCAACAACTTTATTACACAATGCCAAAATGTTTTCAAAAGGGATTATAACAATTGACACTCTTGCTGGATTTGTGTAAGAGTTCTCATTGCTCCACGTCGTTATAAATAGTTGATGTATTTAGGCTAAAAGGTTTTGCCAATATCATGAGTGTGAAATGATATTTATTGTGCTTTTATTTGCATTTCTGCAATTACTGATTCTCTCAACATTAGGAGTTCTTTATATATTCTGGACAGTAGTCCTTTGACAATTGTATGTGTTGAAAAAAAATTCTCCTACTCTGTGGCTTGTCTTTCCACTTTCTCTGCAGTGTCTTTTGATGAACAGAAGGTTTTAATTACACTGTAGTCAGATTTGTCAACTTTTTCCTTTACGGTGTGTAATTTCTCTATAAAAAGTCCTTTTCGTCCATTCTGTATCATCTTGTAAAACTTAGTAAGTTTTTCTTTTGAATGATGTCTTTAGTTGACATGGGATTTATTTCTGTGCATGATACGAGAGTGGGTATCAAATTGCATAGGTTTTTGGCATATTAATTATCTTAGCACTACTTATTAAAAGTCTATAGCACCATTTATTGATCTGCAGTTTCTCCTTTGTCATAGCTCAGGTTGTGTGTGTGTGTGTGTGTGTGTGTGTGTGTGTGTGTGTATCAAGTTAAAGAAGTCCTACTTGATTCCTGGTTTGCTAAGAGTTCTTAATCATAAATATAAAATTTTATAAATTATTCTGCGTTTATTTGTCCAATTATGTTATTTTTTCCTCCATTCATTTGTTAATATGCTGAATTGCATTTGTTTCTTTCCAGCTATTAAATCAGTCTTGCATTCCTAGGATAAATCAAATTTGGTTATGATACATTTAATATTTTGCTGGATTTGATTTGTTAATTGTTTAGTATTTTTAAAGTTTATTATATTCCTATATTATTCTTTTAATGCATGCACTGTCTGTAGGGATGACTTCTCTTTCATTCTTGATATTGAAATTTGTGTCTTCTCTTTTTTATCTATTCAAAGAACCAGCTTTTTGTTTCACTTATTTTTCTCTATTTTTATTGTCTAGTTCAGAGATTTCTGTTCTTATATTACTCCTTATGCTTTCTTTTGGTTTAGTTTTTTTCTTCTTCTTGGTTCTTAAGATGTGAACCTTAGATCATTGATAGGAAACCTTTCTTCTTTCCTAATATAAATAATACTATGAATTGCTAAGTACTGCCTTATGTGCCTCCCACATATCTCAATAGGTTATGTTTTCATTTGTAGCAAATTCAAAATACTTTCCAAATTTCCTTGTGTTTTATTCTTTGAACTATGGGCTATTTAGAAATGTATTGTTTGCTTTCCAGATATTTAGGGGAATCCTCAGATATCTTATTTTTCTGTTATCGAAAGAGAGCATACTTTGCATGTTCCCATCATTTCTAATTTATTGAGACTTGTCTTATGGCTTGTACTATGGTCTACCTTCATTAATGTTCCATGGGTGCATGGGTGAAAGTATTTTGCTGCTGTTGGGTTGTATGTTTTATAAATGTAATTTACGTTAAATTGGCTGATAGTATTATTAAAGTCTTCTATATCATTGTTGATTTTTAAGATATAGTAAGTCCTGACTTAACATCATTAATAGGTTGTTAAACCTGTGGCTTTAAGTGAAACAATATATAACAAAACCAACTTTTTTCTCATCAGTGTTGTAATATAACGACATTGAATGATGGTATTCTAGGACTTGCTGTTCATCGTTTCGCCTATAGTCTGTTCCCAAGAACCTATCAATGACATTAAATGAGGACTTACTGTATGTGTACCCAATTAAAGAGAGAGATTGGTAAAGTTTTTGTATAAAAACAGACTTGTCTATTTTTTCTCTCAGATTTATCTGTTTTTGCTTGATGTATTTTGAAGACTTGGCCTTATTTTTTTTATTTTTATTTTTTTGAGATGGAATCTCAGTCTGTCACCAGGCTGGAGTGCAGTGGGGCGATCTCGGCTCACTGCAACCACCGCCTCCCGGGTTCGAGTGATTCTCCTGCCTCAGCTTCTCTAGTAGCTGGGATTACAGGCACGCACCACCACATCCAGCTAATTTTTGTATTTTTTTTAGTAGACAGGGGGTTTCACCATGTTGGCCAGATGGTCTCGATCTCCTGGACCTCGTGATCCACCCGTCTTGGCCTCACAAAGTGGTGGAATTACAGGCATGAGCCCCCGCGCTAGCAGACTTGACCTTCTTAAACCTTATTCGATGTCCATCTTTATCCTTGGTAATATTCTGTGTTAGAATGCCTTTTTTTCCCCGATGTAGATATAGTCACTTTAGCTTTCTTTTCCTTAGTGTTTGCATGATATATCTTTTCCATAGTTTTAATTTATGTCTCTGTCTTTTAATAAATATTGTACACCTTTTCCACTAGATCCTTTAACATGTTAATTATAATTATTTTAAATTCCTTGTTGCATGGTTTCAATACCTGATTCATCTCTGGGTCTGGCTCTGATGACTTCTTAACTGCTTCAATGGTTTCTATTCTTCATTGCTTTTTATTGTCTTATAATTTTTATATTGAATGTTGGACATTATACATACAAGACCATTGGAGATTGAGATAAATATTATTTATGCCTAGAAATGGGAGTTCTTTTCTTCTGCTAGATCATCAGGATGGAGGATTGAGTCAGTCTAGTCAGCAGTTGAACTGGGTTTGTTTTTTTGGTTATTATCATTGCCCTCAGCACAGCACTAACCTCAACTTTTTTTATCGGCTTGCTCCGGCAACCCTGTGCTCAGTGTGAAGCCTGGAGAGCTGAATGCCTGCAGCCTGGAAGGCTTAACTCTCTGCGCTCTTGCTCTTCTCCCAACATCTTGCTGATGTTTGTTAGTGAAAGGCATGGGATGGGGCTTGAGATTCTCTTGCACTTTCCTCAATTTTAGACAGTCCTACACTCAGCAGTTGAGAATTTGAAATTTTCAGTTTTCTTCTTACTCACTTTTATGGCTCAACTTCTTTCTCCCATACTCTGCAAAAGGAGAAACAATTTGAGTATCCTGTCCTACCTTGGGCTTACCACTCTTTGGAATTCATTCCACATCCTGGCATCAACTCTTCTGCCTCAGAGTATATGAGAGGGTAATGAGTACTTTTTCCTGTGACTCTGTACCAATTTCTTTAGTAAGCTGAGAAGAAAAATTTCTAGCCTTGTCTATTTGTGTAAGTCTAGCTTATCTTCCCTGTCATTAAGGTGATAAACATAAAGGATCTTAGTACCTCATTTTATATCTTGGTTTTGATAATGATTTTTAAAAATTACTTGCGCTGGTCTGCTTTCATACTAGACAGTCAAGTTTGAAAAAATAATGAATTAATCTAATATAACAATTTTATGCCTTTGGAATGTCTACTCCAACGTTAAATTAATCAACATTTCAGAAGAACTCTTTATTTCATTTTATTGGCCCAGAATGTTAAATGAAGAGGCTTGCTTTTGGTTGAATTTATGCAATTTGTTTAAAATATGAGGATTACTACTTTGTTTTCCCTTGTGTTTCAGGTATTGGTGGTAATTTGGTGGCCATTCAGGCTAGCAGAATTTCTACCTACCTCCATTTACATAGCATTCCAGGAGAACTGCCTGATGAAGCCAAAGGTTGTTACTACCCATTTAGAACTTTCTTTGGTCCAGGTATGTGCTTGTGGATTGTTGCATATTTTAGATCAAGGGCTATTGCTCTGTAAGATTATAGGCAGGCAACATTTATTGAATATGTATTTTTTGACAGTTTCACAACTTTCCTATTTCCGAGAGCTAATCTCAGTTAATGAAAAGGCTTGTGTATCAATTGTGCAGTTGCTGAGGATCCTTATATAGTGTTTCTCTTTGATGTCTCTTTCTGGGGTATCTTGCTTATTAGTCATGAAAGACACACAAAAACATCATTGCCAGGTGATTTTGGGAGGCAGATGTACTATCTTTCCTATATTATTATTTTGGCCTTTTAAAATGTAGGCATTTGATCTCAAACAAACCAGATAAGAAGAGGCAACCTCGGTTTCAAGGAGCAGCACATTATTTATGTGACTACAAAGAAACAAAGACACATGATTACCAAAAAACAAAGACTGCAATTTTAAACCTCAAAATTCTTGTCACTTTTTTTCCCTGATGAATATAAGTGTGATTATTGACTTTTGATTTAAAAATTTTTTGTTGTTGTTGAGATGGGGCTTTGCTCTGTTGCCCAGGCTGGAGAGTAGCAGCACCATCGCAGCTCACTGCACCTCAAACTCCTGGGCTCAGGTTATCCTCCCACCTCAGCCTTCTGAGTAGCTGGGACTACAGACACATGCCACCTTCCTTGGCTAATTTTTATTTTTATTTTTTGTAGAGACGAGGTCTCACTATGTTGCCCAGACTGGTCTTGAACTCCTAGCCTCTAGCAATCCTCCCACCTTGGCCTCCTAAAGCTCTGGAATTACAGGTGTGAGCCATTGTGCCTGGCGATTATTGACCTTTGAATGAAGATCAGAAATGGTTACTCTTTTAATACCAGTGATAGAAGTCTAAATAAATTAATAAAATTAAAATAAAAATAAAATTAAGAACTTTACATTTTCTCTTTTGTCTTCCCTCTGTTTTTATGATAGATATTAAAGTCTGACTGATGTTCTTCATAGCAAGTTTTTATCAACCACCTTTCATTTAATTAACATATATAGTGGAAATTTCAGAGAATGAAATGCATTGTAACTACTTGAAATTTATTTTTGGCAGTCAAATTTCATGTGATAGTATGAAATATAGTAACTAGAAAGTAATTTTCAAATTTTCATAACTATGACCTATTAACAAAATATAATTTTGTTGAATTTCTTTTACATTTTATATTACAGGAGTAAATAATAAGTCTGCCCAAGTTCTGCTGCTTTTAGTGATTCCTGGACATTTAATTTTCCTCTACACTATTCATCTGATGAAAAGTGGTCATACTTCTTTAACGATAATCTTCATAGTAGTGTATTTATTTGCTGCTGTATTACAGGTAAGAGTTAAAACTTATTGAAATCTCTTTTATACTCAGACTGCTGCAAAAGTACAACTATGGAAATCTAAAAACACATGACATATTTTGCCATTTTAAAAATCAACTGAACATCTTCATATTGATTTTATCTTCTTAAAACCAATAAACAATTTTTTTGTTAGTCATCAATATTTATATTATTAGGTCAAAACCAATAAACAATTTTTTGTTAGTCATCAATATTTATATTATTAGGTCCATGTAAACATTGTTTATTACAGAGTCAGATAATTTCACTATGACTATTTTTACTTTTTTTGTATATTTTTTTCTCTTGGGGTTAGTAATCACATCTCTTTGCATTTGCATCATTTTCCATAAACCCACCTTTAATTTTACCAATGGTCCTAGTTTTATTTTGGCTTCCTAGGCATGGCTTCTTGCTAAACTTTGTAGATTTGGTACCTTCTACAGTGAGGTAAGTCCTAATCCCTTAAGAGATCAATTCAAATAATTATTTGAAGAGATAACATTTATAATTTGGCTTTCCAGGAGTTTGGCATATAGGAATGAGACTAAAAAGTAGGTATGTATACATTATTCCATTCAAAAGAAACTGCATTGATGATAATGATGGTGATGAAATTAGTTGGCATTTATAATGTTTCCTATGTGCCCGGAAGCATTATAAGTGCTTTATATGTATTGATTCATTTAATTCTCACAAAATGCTATGAGATTTGTTCTTTTGATCTAAATCAGCGATTTTCAAAGTGGGATACATACAAAGCAGTGCACCGTGTGGAGGAAGAAAAGATTAAAACTTCGTTTGTTTAAAATATCTATTTTCCTCTATTTTTGTGTTTGCTTAGTAATAAATATATTTTAGCACAATGTTAAATAAGTATACCAAATATTTTATACTGAGAAAGCTGCATAATCTAAAAGTTTTTGGAGATTACTGAGTTAAAATACAGAGGTAAGAAGGCACAGGGCTTGTGCAAGATAAAATAATTCATATACAGGGTCTAACAGACGAGGTAAGGTTAAGAAGGTCGATTAGGGCTGGTGTCAAAAAGGCCTTAAATGTAAGGGAAATTAGCATCTATTCTTAAAATAACAAAACCCTTACAACTTGACATTTTTAACTTGTCTATTACGCTTTATAGTGCCTTAGATTTTACTGAAAGTCACCTATCAAATAATTATTCATCCAGTAAACCTTCATGCTACTAGAGGGGAGGGATGGCTTTTAAATCCCAGGAGGAATAAGTTCAGACTTTGTCCTCAAGGTTTAACAGTCTAGAGGGAAGACCACTACATGAACAAATAATTATGATGTACTATAATGTAAGTACTGGGTTTAGCTATATATGAAGTGTTTTCAGAGCTTGAAAGAAAAAGCAACTAACTCTACCTGGGGAGTAATCTTTTTCTACCTTTCAGTAGGGACAAAACCTATAGCAAATAGCTACTTTTATTGCTGTATATTATATGGCCATTTATTGTCATATATGTTTGATGCTGTTCTCTGTGTAACTTGTGAAAAAGATGCATTCTTCAATCCCAGGGGAAATATTCAGAGACTGGTGTTTGGTCTGTTGATGAACAAGCCATTGCTGGAGCATATTCCTATTTCCAACTCTACCTCTTAGCTTCATGGATTATTTGACATTTATGTTTATGGTTCTGTGCCAACATATTATCATGCAGCATTTCACTTAAGTCAATGAAGGATGTAAGTAATTTTTCTAGTTTATTAAAAATAGGTTTCAGTATATATTAACCTCAGATCTAAAGTAGAATAACTATAATTGAGAAAATAGTAATTATTAATCTCTCTGTGTATCTGTTACCCCCTCTGTAAAATGGGAGAGGTTGTGCTATCTACCAAGATAAGCTATTTTGAGGATTCAATGAGTTACTTACATAAAGCGTTTTATATAGTAGATGCTATGTAAGTATTAGCTGGCGCTATTATTGTTATTAAAGATAATATTATAAATGGTGTACCATTGATTTCAGAATGACAACTGAAAACTATACTGTTGATTGAATTTTCTTATGTGTCTTTTATAACTTTAATTTTTATGGACTTTGCTTTTCATTTTTCCCCCAAGAGTCAGATAACTGCCAGAGCTTTGCATTTGCAGCCTGACATTGTGCATTATTCTACTGGAATAGCTTAGAATCAGGTTGTAAATTCTCAGATCAAATCTACATGTTCTGATACTAGCATACATATAAGCACACACATGCATGCGTGTGTGCACACATACACACACCTCTTTAAGGTTTAGGTAAAAGATCTTGACCTTCCCCCACCTTGCTTCAGTAATCCAAAGATGAACAGAATGAAGAAATAACTGCTTAAAGACAAAGAATCTTTGACCATTTAAAACGTAACCTTTTAATATTCTTCACTAGATTGGTTTCCTTTTTTGATCCATGTTAAATTTATATCGAAAACCTTGGTCCAAGATCTTACTCAAATACTTCAGTTCATGCCACTCTTCTCATCCCTAAACTATCTAATTTGATTGGATATTCTATAGTGCAGCTTTCCAACGCATGCTGAATATCTCCGCATCTACATTCCTACCTCCTTGAGGGTTGAGACCATGCCTTTCCCTTTGGTATTCCCTACAAGGCATGATATAGTGGCTGTTTTTTTTCATTATTGGTGTTTTGTGCAATTCACAGACTAATACTCTTTGAGGAGCCTCTCCGCTAATTCCTCAGCCCACTAAATGAAGGAAATCTATTTGAAGGAAACTTCATATTGCACTTATTATAACTACATAATAACAATAATTTGCAGCACTTTTGCATTTACTCAGATATCATCTCTTCCTGGAAGCTTTTCTTGAATATCTGATTTCCTCTGAAGTGCTTTTTATTCTCTGTTTCCCAAAGTACCCTGTGAATACCATTATCCCAGCATTTTCCATATTATATCGACATTATCTGTAATATTTATTGTGTCTGTCTCGCCCATTTTCAAGATAGGATCTTTGTTTTACTCATTTTTCTATCTCCAAAACCCAGCCCTGTCCCTAGTGCTCAATTAATGCTTGTTAAAACTGAATAACTGTCTCTTGCCAGCTCCATCTCCTTCAGTGGAAGTAGGAGAAACTTTTATAACTGTATTTAGGTACGAGAAATCACAGAAAATTTTTTTAAAAATCTAGATTTTTATTCTCCTTGCCTTCAATAAACACCAGTTTCCTCTCTTTCACTGACATAGGTATCCAAAATAAAAGCAATTAAAAATGAAACACAGAACCCCACAACTTCTAACAATGATTACTTAAAATTGTAAGGTTTTACTGAAATGTTTAGAGATGAAATAACTTTGATTTCTGGGGAAGTGGAAACGTAGGGGTAAAATTGGTCATAAATTGATAATAGATGAAGCTGAGTGATGGTTCCTGAGAGTGAATGGGGTTAATTTATACAATTCTGCTTTTGTATGTGTTTGAAGTTTTCCTTAATAAGGAGTTTTACAAGTAAAACTTTTAAATTTTAGATGTTAGTGTAAGAATTTTGTTTTTTTCAGAGTATATCATCTCTCTGATTTTGGTCTGGTAGCTGAATGGGTATTTCTCACTTCAAGTGAAAAGTAAAAAGTCAGATTTGAAATTCTTTGGCATTGGAATGGCTGAGTTAGTTTTTTATTTTGCCGTTGGCACACACTCCATTTTTTGAAATGATTTTTTAAATTTAAGAAAACCTACTTATATGTCACAAATTACATTGTTCGGGGTTATTTATTATGTGTCTTGCAATTAGAAGGAGGCTATCAAATGTGGTTTTGTTATGTGATGTTTAGGCCATCGAACCACAGTCAGAAGATGTGATGGATTATACCCTATTCATGTTCTTGCCCAGTCCCCAAGAGCAATTGGAGTAGCTGGACCATCTCAAGACCAGAGTAGTGTGCTAAGAGACATTCATATTTGACACACCACCAATCACATTGCTTTTTGAGTTCATTTTTCTTCAACAGTAAGGATGGGTTGGTACCTTGCTAACCATCTTAATCCGTTATACCTTTTATACCATCAGTCAGCATTTATGAGACTACCAGCTGTGCTTAAGGCCACAGTTGTTGGTTCTAGAATATAATTTTTTATCTATGTCAAAATAGCACATTGAACCCACAGCTTTGATTTCATAGAAGCAGAGTGTACTTTCCTCTACAAACTTAGACACGTTTCTTGGGTTTTTTCGCTCTAAGCAGTGGTTTCCCCAGCCATCACATTTACTTATTTGGACGCTTCATTGACTGCTCAAAGCCTGTTAACTTATGAACTCAAAAGCATAATATGGGATTCCAAGTTAGGATGGGCATTGTTAACCTTCCTTTTATGATGTAAAGAAGGGAATCTTACTATCATCTTCAGGGTTTTCTGTCTGTTTGCCTTACGTCCTACAGTCTTCCTCAAAGCCTAGTACCTTGACAGCATAATAAACCTGAGAAAGTACAAAGAAAACTATTAATTAAATAAGCATACCGACAATCTCTTAAGCAAAGAAGGAACAGTAGTACATCTTGGTTTGTTTCCCTATTTAATTTAAGGCCTCTACTAGTTGTTCCCCATTGTGTTAGAAATCCTAAATATACATCCTCTGTCTATGAAAAAACAAAAGCATAAACATGTCATCTTGTTGGATGACGTATCCTACAAGATGCAAAAAGATTGTCCCTAGAAAAACTGAAGGGGGAGAAAAAAAAAGACTATAATTAGATGGGTGATTGCAAATGTAAATAAGTCTTTTACTATTCAAATCTCATTATTCTTATGATCCACTATTTATTTTACTCATTTGATTAAAAACAATAACCTCTTTTGTTTTACTCTTACAGTTTTCCTTTTTATTATGATGATCATATACATATGGAGTATATAAATATTTTTTCTGCTATAAAATATCCCAGTGGGAAAAGAAAAATGAGACTTCTCTAGCCCTTAAATTCAATAGCCCTATTCTATTGAATTCCAACAAGATATTTGTTAATGTAATCAGTAAACAATGAATTAAAACTATTTCTAAATGAAATGTTTAATTCTCTATTTTAGGCAATTATTGTTTCTTACAGAAAATTAGGTTATTAAGAAATCTACTAAAATTCTAACAGCACCAAATTCCATGGGAAATTTATTTTGAAAGTTTGGTTGTAGGAAAACTTTGCCTTGGCTATATCTGTGTTTTCATATGGGAGAAACAAAATGTTTCTTTTAAGGGGTAGAATGACAACAAATTCTCAATACATGAAGTTGAGAATTGTAAATATCAGGATTTTATCAAGTATGCAGTACATATAGTGTGCCAACTACTATGCTAGTCACTATACAAAAGAAATAAAAGGTGTTGTCCCTGCCCTTAAGAATCTTCTCTTAGCTATAGGAGATTAGACTGAAATGCATGAAACAGCTAGAGAAGAGCCCAAGACTTACTTCCTTATAACAATACAGTCTTCTTCCTCTTTAATTTCAGAATCAATTAAATTTTGTGTCTATACCTGACTTTCATTCTTTGAAAGTGCTTTAATTGATTCTTTTTGGAGGGAGGAGATCTCCCTCCAAATATAAGTTTTAACCACTGAGAAACTCAATATCAATAAATATAAAACTGCTATAGCAAAGTAGTAATGTTTATAAAACTTCTTATTAATATAATTTAAAAAACAGAAGTCTTGTTAGCTTTTGCTATTACTTTCAGTAGGTAATACTTGTTTTTGAATTTTATACATATATGCAAATTGCACAATCTCATATCTCACAACAGATTCATATTCTCAAGGATAAAACTTGTTAGCAAAGCCCAAGCCCAAATAAATACCCCTCACAACAAAACTTATAATCAGCATATTAAATAATAAATTTCCTAATAAGTATTTCTGTTTTATAAATAATCAAAGCTCCTGGTTGTTTTTGTGTTTGTAATATGAATATACCTACAGTACTAATAGTGCAGATTAAGAGCAAACATCTTCCATTGCTCATTTAGTAGAACATGCTTCGAGCAGATATATGGCCATTGACCGCTACATATTTACCAAAAGGATCATTGACAGTATCCTCATTCCGAAGTCATATTCACATGATTCAATGTTATTATCTTGACTACAAAGACATAGTAATAAATTTTTTCCACAAAAGAAAAATATAACGCAGACCGTCTGTCATCCATACATTACATATAAGGGGCAAAAGAAAGACGAGGGAAGATAAGCCCTTAGTAAGCAGAGCATTGTAGAAAGAGCAGAGTCTTCGGAGTCACGTTTGCGTCTGAGTTTCTGCTCTGCTACTGATTATATGTCTATAGTCAAGTTTCTTAACCTCTCTTAGCCTTATTTTTCTCTACATCAGAGGCCAGAAATGAGGGCTAAGAGATATATATATATATATATATATATATATATATATATATATGTCTCTCTCTCCCTATTCTATTGAATTTATATAGATATAAAATACTTGGTAGAGTGTCTGGAACATAGTAAGTTTCCAATGGTAGTAGCTGCAGTTTATGATGCTTATTGTCATCGGCCTCATTTTTTTCTTTCACTCAGTGTTAGAGTTGGTTGTTTAATGCCCTGAGCCCCTTCTCATCTCCTTACCACTCACCTTCCTTTGGGCCCCTGTTCTTTACTGCAGAACTCTTCTTATTCTCTGATGATGGCCCTAAGCTTCACATACCACCCTTTCATTGCTGACTTCCAGACTGGTATCTCCAGTCTGGACTCCTGTTCTACATCTCCAGTTAAATGTTGAAGAGACATCTCACACTTAACACATCCCGAACTAAATTCCTTATATCCCTCATAACCATTCCCATACCAGGGTGGTGGTGAGCAAGAAGCCACAAGTAGGGACAATGAGAAAGGAGATAGGCCAGTCTTAGATACACAAGCAAGATCCCCTAAATCCCTCAGCCCTCAGCCCTTGACCCCAGACAGTCCCTCTGGGATAAGGAGAGCTTTACTCCCATAGGGTGCCCCAAATCCTGACCATCATAGTCATCACCATTTTCTTGCTACTGGTGAGGCCATACAGTCTAATAAGAAGACTCCTGGACTAGGAATAAGTATTTCTGGGTTCTAATTCTAGTCCCTTCTTAACGCTATGACTTTTGCTAAGTCACAACACTCTCTGTGACTTAATTAACAGGGGGAGCTGTTAATAAGTTGGCAAGCATAAACCATTGCTAAGCTAGGCAAACTAGGAAGTATAGTGACCCTAGCTATCACTCAGATCCCTTCCTGCATTCATGATGTATGATTTTATGAGTTGCCATTGCTACAGTACAGATGATGTGTTACAAAACCATTGTTGTACATAACTAGTAAAATAGATGTTAATATTAAAACAGTCTGGTAATTAAAATAGTCTATTAATATTAAAATCATCTATAATTACTACTAGAGTAATATTAAGTTAAATTGGCTTTTATGGGTTAGCCGGAAAACCCAGGCAATACATAAAACATTGTTTTCCTGAAAACAATTGTATTCCAAGTTTATATAGCTAATGTTGAATTCATCTGTTGAGTTAGAAGCTATCAATTGTTAAATTTGTTTGACCTAAAACTATCCCCTTCAGGTTCCCAGATAGACTCCCATGTTTCTACTGTCTCTGTACTTTACCTAGAAAGTGTATATTCACCTATTTCTGCCATCATTTATTATTTTATAGTATTCAGTTATATCTTCACTTGATCTATAACTTTTTGAGGAAAATGGTACTGCTTCATTTATATATAAGTCATTTTATATGCTTCACCTAAATTGTTTTTTCTGAAAGTTTTTGATCTCTAACAGTTCCCTTCTTCAATTGAAGCCACTTTTCCAATCTACGTACGAATTTCAAAAATAATAATGGCAAATATATTTATCATGAGCCATGCGCTCTTCTAGGCACTTTATGTATGTGAACTGATTGAGTCTTCACAACAGCCCAGTAAGAAAGGTTCTGTTATCATTTCCTATTTACAGATGAGGCAGTTGGCATAGAAGCTAAGTGATTTGTTGAAGTCCACACAGCAAGATGGAGACTGGCTCGAGTCTGTATTCCTAACCACTGTGTTTTACAAGAATAAGTTTGGGGCTGGGTGCGGTGGCTCACACCTGAATCCCAGCAGTTTGGGAGGCTGAAGTGGGTGGATCACCTGAGGTCAGGAGTTTGAAACCAGCCTGGCCAACATGGTGAAACCCTGTCTCTACTGAAAATACAAAATTACCTGGGCATGGTGGCGCATGCCTGTAATCCCAGCTACTATGGAGGCTGAGGCAGGAGAATCAGTTAGAACCCAGGAGGCAGAGGTTGCAGTGAGCCGATACCGTGCCACTGCATTCCAGCCTGGGCAACAGAGCAAGACTTTGTCTCAAAGAAAGAAAAACAAAAAAAAGGATAAGTTTGATGCTTTGTTTTGCTCTTAGTGAGGATCATAGTTTTTAAGATGGCAACTTCTAAAGGTTTACAGCTGTCTCTTCTCTTTGGTTTCATTAGATCTTCAACTTCTTCCAGCCAGGTATGTTGCCCCAGAAGGATATTCATTCCACAGGATCCAAATGGAATCAATGCCTACTGAAGTCAAGTAGGAATCCATTCCAGCAGATAAATATCTGAATGTTCTGAGAGAAAGACAAAGTGCTATAGAAGTTCAGTAGTGGGAGAGGTTTTTCTATGTAGGGAGGGAAGTTTTATAGTAGATAAAATTTTGCTTTGTTGAAATCCATAGAAAATGCCATTTCAGCTAAAAGGGATAGCATTAGGTAAATGAGAAAAACTCAGGGTATTTATGGAAAACAGCAAGAAATTTCTTGGATTAGAAGGAGTGCTAAAAAATAAGGTTAGAAATTACAGATTGTAGCAAGATCATCAAGGAGCTTAAAGAACAGACTATAAAGAGTTTAGTTTATTCTATAGAATGGTGATTTTCAACTGTTTTTCCACTCCCAACAAACTTAAGAGATCTGACACATTCCTCTGATGCAGTGTGAGATAATTTATAGGGCTTAGGCTCTGGCTTCCACCATCAACTACCTGCATCAGCTTAGGCAAAGTCACTGCTCAGGCACTGTGTTTCCCACCTGTAGAAAGAGGCTAAGACCAGACCAACTTTGTGGGTTGTTATAATTGATGAAATAATTCATTTAAGATGTTGTTATTTTCATCATTATTGTCTTATTTTTTTAATATCATCATCATCGGTAGCTGTAGATTACTGGGACAGTGACTCTCTTAGGGTGGCAGTAGAGCAATCAGAACCTTTGGAACCAGCATTAAGAGTCTCTACCTTGATTCTGATAAGGAATCTAGATAAGGAATAATGACAAGGAAGATAAGGAAGAATGTAGCCCTATGGTAACAACATGACTATAATTGGAATCCCAGGGTAACCACCCAGGAGCTGATCAAATTAATTAGCTTAGCCTTGGGCAAGTTACTCAATTCCTTGGAGTCTTATTTTCTTTGCATATAAAATGATAATGCTTCCTTTTTGCACAGTAGTTATAAATACTTGGCACATAGTAGGCCCTCATTAGATGATGTAGTTATGTCTTTTTTTTTTTTTTTAATCATGATGCTAACTCAAATCCTGTTCCCAGATGGCATCTCAAAGGAAAGACTTAAGCAACCAGGAGATTTAAACAGGTTACTTAATCTTCACATTTCTTCTCCCTCCTCAGGATTTAATTCTACCAGATTCTAACTGGAAGTAGGATCTGTTTATTTTTTTCTAGGTGACTGTTCTGCCTCTGTCAAGATCTTAATTGGTTTCTCTGTCTGTCAGCTTGTGTTTAAGGAGGAGTATAAAGAGAATGATAAAGGAGATGTGAAGGGAGGGCCTATAGTTCCTCGAATTTTTTCCTAGTTGTAAAAATACCTACTTTAACTTTTAGAGTTGATCAGTATGGTTACCTTAAGATAGGAAGTTGAAGCAGGTGAATTTTTGAGATTATTTTTTGACAGCCTCATGATTGCATTTTTGTTATGTTATAGCATGATTATGCTATTATAGCTTAGGTTGTAAGGTCTCCAATGGAGATACTTTTCTGAATCCATATTTATGATGAATTCTTTAGCTAGGTATGCTTGGGCTCCAGGCCAGTGATGCACAGAAGATGAAATGACTGTCTGCCTTGTTGGAGGCCCATACAGCATGCTTGATTCCTGTGTAGAGAGGCACTGGGAAAGAGAGCTCTTTTCAGTCTTGTCAAGCCTGATGAAGATGAAGGTAGAACCAGGGAAGCTGAGCCATCTTTTCTCAAGTATTCTGCTTAGGACATTGCTTCCTGTGCTCTGAATCCTGCTGAGATTGCAGATATGATTTAGAGGAATTTTCACATCATCTACAAAAAAATCGTAGAACATAACTGAGTGAAAGCACTTAATTGAAAAGCATAAAAATAATTACTCAAGAAATTTGCCAGAATAAAATCTGGGTTGATTTATGACCCTAGAATATTCACCCCCAAAAAACACTGACCTGAATGATTCTGTAATTGAAAATGTTTAGCTATGTTTAAGAATAGATATCAGCACAATACCAGTTTTTAATTTTAAAGCTAAATATGCATATTAGTTCAGCATAACAAAGGTAATCTAAATTGTATTTTTATACTATCTAGGGAAATACATTAAAGCAAAAAGTTTCCAAAGATTTTTGCATTTATGAAACAGGAAGCTTAAAGGGTATCAAAGTATGGTGAGACCATCACTCAGTACCTGAAATAAAAAGACAAAGCTGAATTTTTACTTACTATTGTAACAGAGCTATACTGGGATCAAGCACAAGCAGAGAAAATTATTGATCTTCTGTAGGGTTTTAAAGAAACATGGCTTCAGGAACTAGCAGATGTTCAAAAGCATGTTTGGACTGATGTCATCTGTAGAAGTATGATTACTTGGGTATGACTGTTTGGTTGGCCCTCAGGGGTGTTTTTACTGGAATGGATTAGTTCCTAGTTGGCTACTTCAGGAACAAGGCCTATCATTGATTGGCTAGCTTCTAAAGCATGTTCAATGAGGCAAGTTTATCAATTGAATGAATTTAAAGCCCGTTCCGGTGGCTACTTGTTACCGTGGCTAAAGAACAATCAGTCTTTTCCAAGGAGTGTAGAAACTTTTTTATTTTCAGTTCTCATTTTTTCTCTTCACTCAGGAGATATAATTAAGAATTATCAAGACATTCAACTCTGTGGTTGATCCTCCTTGAAGATGAGATTTCAGTGTAGAGAAGTGCTTTTCGGTTTAAGTGTCAATCAGCATAATTTCAGATTCTTTTTGTCTTTGAATCATTTGTTGAACCATCTGCTGAGACAATAGCTGTGCAAAAGCATTTGAGACTGGACAATAAGGATTAAATGACTGTGAGACAAACAAGAATAATGAGAAATATTTCATGAAGGGACAAGAAGGCCTTGGTACTTCAGTACCAAGACATAAGATTTTTCAGGCCTGACTAAGAAAACAAGTCTTAATGTTTCTCTAGGTAGCTCGGCTGCCTTTTTTTTTTTTCTTTTTAGCTTACATATAGATAGATTGCTTCATTTCATCTGTAATGTTAATTCAGGTATAGTGTGAAGTATTAGCAATGTTTTAGGTTGGCCAAGAGAAAATACAACACCATTGTATTATCTGTAGCTATAATGATTAACTATAACTATTTGAGTTAAGGAAATTAAATTGTTCTCCCAGGGCTTGGACTGTGTTATTTACTGTATCAGCCAAAGTTAGAGGGAAATCTTCATTGACAATTTTGAATTGTCAATTCGAATTGTCCAATTGAATGTCCTGTCAGTGGGGTTGGTTTTTTTTAGGTATTTGTTTCACTAGTTATTGTTTTCCCAGAAAGGACTAATGAGACATAATCCATCCAAGGGTATTGGGGAGTCATGTCCTTGGATTGGCTTAATAGCTCTGCAGAACAATTAGTCTTTTTCTGGATTGGCATTAAAGAAACTAATTCTTACATAGGAAGAAAGAGCCAGGAATTGTATGAGAGAGAATCTGTAAAGACAGGAATGCAAAGGAGAGTGTGACATAGAGAAATTTTATTCTCCTTGTCGTGGGTGAAATCTCTCTACTTGATGTAGTCATCTCTTTGTTCTGAGAATCTTAGGTTAGTAGTCAATTCTCTGCTTCTGACCATCTGCTTCTCAAGGTACGCTGAAGAACCCCAGTTTATGTTCTCTGACGAGTAGTTACTCTTTAGCTCTGCCAAAGTCTCTTTCATTTTTCCAGATAGCAGAGGATGTGGCCAGTTCAGGTTCATCCAGGGATTCTGTTTTATTCATCATTGAAACCTCAGCACCCAACCCTCTACCTGGCAGTGAATAGTTATAAAATGAATATTGTTTTGTATTATTTATGAATTATTTTAGGCATTTCAGTTATTCTTCACTTAGATTCTGATATCTCATTGAAAGCAGTAACTATGTCTTATTCTTTGAATGTTCCAGGAATCTCATCACACTGTTTTCTATGTTAGATATAATAAGTTTTCATTAAATTAGATATATTGAATGTACCTTGTATGGGTAATAGGGAAGCACCTGACAAGGTTTCCTATCTGAAAGAGGTAACAGATCATTTGGAGAGATTAAACATACACATAAAACAATTTGAAGATACATTTTTAAAAAGTAAAATTACATTCTCAACAAGTATAATAAAATATTCTATGAATGACTACAATGATGTGTTGCTTAACAATGGGATACAGTCTGAGAAATGTGTCGTTAGTTGATTTCATCGTGTGTGAACATCATAGAGTGTACTTAGATAAACCTGGTTGGTATAGCCTACTACACAGACACCAGGCTATATTGTAGAGCCTGTTGCTTCTGGGCTACAAACCTGTACAGCATGGTACTGCACTAACCACTGTAGGTAATTGTAACAGAAGAGGAAGTACTTGTGTGTCTAAACTTAGAAACAATGCAGTAAAATATGGTATTATAATCTTGCAGAACCACTATCATATATGTGGCCCATTGTTAACAGAAATGTCATCATTTGGAGCATGATGTAGGTATTTTAACATCATAGCCACTTTAGAATGCTAAACTTTACATTTGGCAGGGCATGGTGGCTCATGCCTATAATCTCAACATTTTGAGAGACTGAGGTGGGAGGATCTCTTGGGGCTGAGAGTTTAAGACCAGCCTGAGCAACATGGGGAGACCCAGTCTCTACAGAGAGAGAGAGATTGAGAGAGAGATTTTGATTTTATAATTGAAAGTAAATAGGCTGAGCGCAGTGGCTCACACCTGTAATTCCAGCATTTTAGGAGGCTGAGGCGGGCAGATGGCTTAAGCTCAGAAGTTCAAGACTGCCTGGGCAACATAGTGATTCCCCATCTCTATTAAAAATGAAAATGACCATTTAATAAAAGAAAGTAAATAAAGCTTCACAGTGAAGTACTATACATCAGGGATAATGAATGATCTACTACAACTCTATGCAACAATATAGTCACAGCAGTATTGTAAATCTCACAAACATAAGGTTAATCAAAAGAAGCCAGACACAAACTACATATTGTATGATTATAGTAAGTACAAAGATTTTTTCTTTGCATAAAAGTTTTTTTCAAAAGTAAATGAAGTTTGATAACTAACTTCTGCCAGCATAAGAACTAACATGATGTAGGGAGTAATAGGTTGTCCTTCTAATTTGAAAACTGACTAGTAGGTGGTCAGGCTCATTCTTTTTTTCCCCATTTGACAAGCTCTTGTTTTTAAATACTTTATTTAGAAGGAGAATAGGAAGGAATATAAAGTGTTTATTAACTGCCAGACAATATGTATTTTATTTACATTATCTCATTAATCCTTTCAGCAGTCCTCTGAGATGTGTACCATCTCCCCTACTTTCTAAATGAAAAATCTGAGAAAACAAAGCTTAAAAAATTTGCCCAAAGAAATATACAGTCCGCTCTCCACATCCGTGAGTTCCATATATGTGTGTTCAACTAACCTTGGATCGAAAATATTCAGGAAAAACATTTTTAGAGTTCCAAAAAACAAAACTTGAATTTGCTTCATACTACATTGAATCCTCATGAGTGAAGTGATGTGTTGGCATTATATAAGGTATTATATAATAATCTAAAGATGATTTAAAGTATGCAGGAGGACATGTGTAGTGCAAATACTATGCCATTTTATATAAGGGACTTCAGTATCCACAGATTTTTATATCCATGGATTTTGGTATCTGCAGGAGGTCCTGAAACCAATCTCCATGGATATAGAGGAACAACTGTAGTAGTTAAGTGGTAAATGAGATTTGAACTTAGACTTAGATTACTCCAAAGCCTATGATCTACCTCCCCAAACACAGGAGATAAGTAAAAGGACTGAGAACAATCTGGTTAATTCCATTATTTGGTAATGGGAAGTTACAGGAAGAATTCCTGTACTCTAGGGTAGGGGTCACAAGCTTTTTCTGTAAAGGGACAGATAGTAAATATTTTAGGCCTTTAGGCCATATAGTCTCTGTCACAAGTACTCAACTCTGCCATAATAGAGCAAAAGTAGTCATAGATGATATGTAAATACGTAAGCATGGCTATGTCCCAATAAAACTTTATGGATACTGAAATTTGAAATTTGTATAATGTTCATGTGTCATAAAGTAATATTCTTCCTTTGACTTTTTTAATGTTAAAAACTAAAATTATTCCTAGCTTGTGGGCCATATAGGGCTAGATTTGCCCTGCAGGCTATCATTAGGTGACGGTGGCTGTAATCTATTGCTCGGAAGGCTGCACACTGCTACTCAATATGCAAAGACAAAATCTGCAATCTACAAAGACAATTAAAAAGATCAACATTAAGGCATACTTTATATACAAGAGAAATAATTACATACAGTAAAGTACACCCATACTGACATATGCATATCCCGTATAACAACTACCATAATCAACATATAGAATATTACCTTCGCCTCCAAAAGGTTCCCTCAGGCTCCTTTGCAGTCAGTTCCCCTCCATGCCAGGCACTAGGCAACCACTGGTTTCTTCTCTGTCGCTGTAAATTATACTTCCCTTTTCTATAATTTTATATAACGAATCTAAGTATGCACTCTGTGTTTCCTCCTTTTACTCAACATATTTTTGAAACTTATCCATATTGTTACATGTATTAGTAGTTTACTTCTGTTTATTGCCAAGTAGTAGTCCATGGTATGAGTAAATCACAACTGGTTTCTCCATTTACCTGTGAATGAACATTTGGTTTGTTTCCAGTAGGGGCTATTATGTATGAAGCTGCTATGAATACTTTGTACAAGATATATTTTCATTTCTCTTGGGTAAACACATATAGTAGAATTTCTGGGTCTTATGGAAAGTAAATGTTTAACTTTATAAGAAACTGCCAAGATTTTTTTCCAAAATGATTATACCAATTCTGCATTCCTACTAGTATGAGAGTTCTAGTTGCTCCACATTTTTGCCATCACCTAGTATTGTCAGGCTTTCTATTAATACCTTTAGCCATTGTAGTGGCAGTAAGGTGGTATCATGGTAATTGTAGTTTGCATTTACCTGATGACTGATGACATTGACTATATTTTTATGGGTATATTAACTATTCATGTTTTCTTATGCCCATTTTTAAAAAAATTGTGTTGACTTATGGAGTTATAAGAGTTCTTTATATATTATGGATACTACTTTTTTTGTTAGATATATGTATTGGAAATATTTTCTCACAGTTTATGAATTGCCTTTTGATTTTCATTTTTAAAAGTTTTATTGTATATTTTTGAGGTTTACAATATGATATTGAAATGGGAAAAGTTCCTTGTCCCCCTCACAGGGCATGCAATGGGGGTGTGGCTTGCTTCTTCCGTACCCTGCTGCTCAAACCTCTAGGGGAGCATACAGATGGGCAGGCTGTGGGGCTTCAACCCCACAGCAGTGTCTAGGGGTGAATGTTTACAGCTGAAGCCCCAGTGGGCGTATGTTATAGGGTGCTCTTTTAGTTTAGCCATCCATAGATGGCTTATGTTAGCTCAATTAGACCCCTGCCTTGTCACAAGGACAGAGAGCTTTCTGTATACTGGGGTTCTTTCCTTGGTGGACGAGAAGACTCGGATCACACGTGGGCTTAGAGAATGAGTGCAAGGTTTTATTGAGTGGAAGTAGCTTTCAGCAGATGGGGGAGCCGGAAGGGAGATCGTTTTCCCCTGGAGCCGGGCCCCTCGGTGGCCTGGGCTCTCCTCTAACTGCCCCAGCCAAACCCCACGTTGTTCTGCCGGTCAATGCCCTGCCAGCTTACTGGTGCCTGTTGATGTGTTCCTCCCAACTTTCAGCCGCCCATATGTTCCTCTGCTGATGTGCTCCTCTTGACGTCCAGCTGCTTGTATGTCTGCTTACTAGGGTCTCAGGGTTTTATAGGCATAGGAAGGTACATGGCAGCCAGAGTGGTCTTGGGAAATGCAACATTTGTGCAGGAAAACAAAAATGCCTGTCTTCACCTATTTCTGTGGGCACAGGCCTGGGGGTGAAGCCCTAGCCAGGGACTATGCCTTGCTCTGCACAGCACTTCCCTTCCCCACTTTCCTATCACTTAAAGGGACCATGCCCTTCCCAGTACTTATGTATCATTTCCCCCCTCTGAAGTGGTACATCTTACTGCCTTTAGAATATGAATGATGACTGGTATTACCTGCTTCCTGCCGAGAGGGGGCATTGTTTTGGGGGAAAACAGCAGTCAGATTCCTCCCAGTCTATCTAAGGGTTCTTACCAAAGGGGGAGCCATTGTCTGAGTCTCCAGTTACCTGACCATTTGGAGTCTGATGGCTTCTAGGCACGAGAGGAAAAAAACAAGTTTTATCAGTTTAAGTATGGATGGGTTAAATGGGTATTATACAAAAGAATTTAGTCCCAAAGATTATAGCAATAAGAAGTGAAATATACAAACAACAACATTGTACCTCGAGCCTTTTCATCCTGGTGAAAGAAATTAAACCTTGTATGGGACTGGATAAACTTTTAGAATGAGAGATAACTGTTCTTGCCATATCTTTAGCAGTTAACAGGTGCACCCTTGGGAATTCTGGGGTTTGTAGGCTTGCCTGGGGGCCATTAAAGCTTATTTCTCTTTCCTGTATTTCCTCTCCCTTTGCTGGGCCTCCCTGCCTCTATTATAAAAGACCAAGGTGGCTACTTTAAGGAGGTTCTCTAAAGTACTATCTGGTCTTAGGTCCTGTTTTTATAGCTTTCTCCTGTTATGAGGGACTGCCTTAGTGATAAATTTATCCTTTAGGATTAGCTGTCCCTCAATTAAATCAGGAGATAAGAGAGGTGTGCTTTACCAAGGCCTCTCTCAGCCATTCCAGGAAGGCTAAGTGGCATTTTCATCAAATTCCTGGTCGATCATGGACAACTTAGTATAACTGGGAGGCTTTGACTTAGTCCTACATAAGCCCTCTATTATGCACACCTAAGTGTGTCTCCTCTTCTAGTCTTCCACCTCATCGCTGGGATCTCATTTAGGGTCATACACTGGTACTGCTTCTCTTCCAGTTGGATAATATTCACCCCCTTCCCTGACACTATATGTGATACAAAGCTCACCCACAAATCTCTCTGCTACTGGCAAAGCAGCCTGCTTCTCGGTGTCTGTCAGGGTCTGATTCAAAAGTAGCATAACGTCTCTCCAGGAGAGTTCAAATTTTGGGATGAAATTCTTGAAAACCTCTATATATCTATCAGGGTCATCTGAAAATTGGCCAAGATCCCCCTTAATTTGCTTTAAGTTCTGTAGGGAGAAGGGGATCTGGACCTTACTGGATCCAAATTCACTAGGCATCTGTTGGAGGGGCAAGAGTGAGACTGAGGCTTGTTTAGAGAGAGGATTTCTAGGAGGGAACAAGTGAGAGAGGCTGAAGCTGGATAGGAAAGTAGGGGTGGACCTGGAAGAGCAGGGCTTGAAGGAGCTGGCTTCTCTGCTGGGGGTGCCTCTGGGACTCAGATCTTTAATTCCCTGGGCTTGGTCCTTGCAGCCTTCCCTGAGACGGCAAACATGGGGGTTGGATCAATCCTACATTGTCGGCAGAGGTCTGGATTGCCTTGCAAGGTATAGAAAGCCTGCACATAGGGGACCTTAGACTATCTGTCCTCACATCTACAGAAAAGTTCCAGTTGCCAGATGGTATCGAAATGAATGGTCCCTTCCTGAGGGCAAGCCAGTCTTTCTTGTAAATTATAATTTCGCCGAACCTTTGTGCAGGGAGCTATGAGGCACTTTTCCTCCAGATTCTGAGGGTCAAAGCAGTCCTAATTGTCCAGGATACACTCCAGAAGAGTATAAGCTGAGGATGGTGAAGAGAACTGGTTGCCCATTCTGAAAGACAGGGAATAGAGGCGTCCCTCATTTCCCTTCCTTCTTTCAGTGAAAACTCAGGATGTGATGGAGAGAAAGTGAGTGTCCTCCCTTCACTCTCCACCTCTTATCCCTGAGCCCTGGTGACCTTGTCAGGTGCTGGCCATAACTACAATTACGGTATGTACCCATGAAGCAGGGAAAACCTGGAGAATAGGAATTATCCGCCCTCACCTATGCCTTCGTTTTTCCCTGCTGTCAGCAATCTTTGAGTTCCCAGGGCCTGTTTATGCCATGAGACATGGCCTCCTTCTGTGGGATGGGAGCAGGAATTGGTCCTGCCCATTTACATCGTGCTTGTTGCCTGGCTTTGGATCCCTCAGACCTGGTTTTTCTTTCTAGGACCTCAGCCTGAAGCTTGGAATTGAGTTTGGGACTGAAAAGATATTTTAGAGGTTGTTTGTATCTGTTTAGAGTGTCTCAAATGAGCCCTGCTGAATTTGCAGTTCTCAGCCAGCAGAGGTCATTCCTCCATTAACTTACCTATCAGAAACAGAGTTGGGAGGGGAGCCCTCTCACATAGAAAAGGGAAAAAGAGAGAAACAGTTTAAGGGCTAAAAGGGGGAGATTCTGGGGAAAGAACCCCTTGCTTAGTGCAACTGGATTTCTCTAATTCTTATGTCTTTTCCCTGGTTCAGACTGGGTCGAATTCCTTGGCCAAAGGAGAAATGTTCCATTGGCACAGCAGGCAAGAAATGCCCATTTGTTGGCCCTTTGGGGTCCTGGCTGCCGCTGGTTTTCTCCCGCTCCCCCTTGTGACTGTTAGGTTCAGTCTTTGCCTGCTGCAGGCATGCCCAGGTGCCTGAGCTGGGAAGGGTAAGAATAAGGAGAGGTGCACTGAGCGTGCATGCCTGTGGCTGTCAAGGTGGAGGCATACATGCCACCTCTAGGAAAAATTGGTCTAATTTGCCCCTTTGGTGGTTGAGCCAAATGCTCATTTTACTTAGTAACATTGAGGCAGCCTGTAGCAAAACTTTTAACCTTATAAAGAAAGGGATAAGAGCCATTTTAAACCGTGAGAGAGAGAAAAGGGACAAAGTCTGGGGATTTTGACTGGCCCAGTTAGGGCGGTTTAAAACTTCATGAAAGGAAACAGAGCCTCTTACCTGCAGGAAAGTGAGAAAGGTGGCAGGGTTTTGGAAGAGAGGCAGACCTGACAGTTTCACATTTGCTCACACTTACCTTCCACAACCCTGGACGAGCCCCCAGTTGAAACGGGAAAGTTCTCTTGTCCCCCTCACAGGGCATGTGATGGGGGTGTGGCTCACTTCTTCAGTGCCCTGCTGCTCAGACCTCTAGGGGAACATACAGACGGGCAGGTTCTGGGGCTCCGACCCCATGGCAGTGTCTAGGGGTGAATGTTTACAGCTGAAGCCCCAGTGGGCATGTGTTACAGAGTGCTCTTTTAGTTTAGCCATCTGTAGGCAGCTTGTGTTAGCTCAATTAGACCCCTACCTTATCACAAGGACAGAGAGCTTTCCGTATCCTAGGTTTTTGCCTTGGTGTACTTGAAGAATCGGATTACACATGGGCTTAGAGAATGAGTGCAAGGTTTTATTGAGTGGAAGTAGCTCTCAGTAGATGAGGGAGCCAGATGGGAGATGGTTTTCCACTGGAGCCGGGTCACTCGGAGGCCTGGGCTCTCCTCCTACTGCCCTAGCCAGACTCCACATTGTTCTGCTGGTCAATGGCCTGTAGGTGCACTGGTGCCTGTTGGTGTGTTCCTCCACTGGTGTGCTCCTCTCGACGTCCAGCTGCCTGTGTGTCTGCCTGCTAGGGTCTCTGGGTTTTTGTAAGTACAGGATGGGGGCGTGACAGCCAGGGTAGTGTTGGGAAATGCAGCAGGAGAACAAAAATGCCTGTCTTCACCTAGGTCCATGGGCACAGGCCTGGGGGTGGAGCCCTAGCCAGAGACCATGCCCTCCTCCACACAGCACTTCCCTTCCCCACTTTCATATCATTTAAAGGGACCACGCCCCTCCCAGCACTTCCATATCAATTTTATGAAATACATATAGATAGTAAAATGGTTACTATGATAAAGTAGATTAAAATGTCTATCATCTCTTGTAGTTTCATGTGTGTAACAACAACAGCTAAAATCGACTTATTTAACAAAAATCCCTAATACTGTATAATCTTTAGTCCTTATGATGTATATTAGAGCTTAAAATTTTGCCTTTTTATTTTCTTCACTATATGTTTTAAGAGCAGTTCTAACTTTAATGAAGTTCAGTTTATCAGTTTTTGCAAATGATTAGTGCTTTTTGTATCCTAAGCAATCTTTGCCTATCCCTCAGTTGTGAGGGTTTTCTGCTATATTTTCTTTTGGAGATTTTCTAGTTTTAGCTTTTATTTGAGTCTCTGACCATTTTGAATTAATTTTTGTGTATGGTATATGATAAGGCTTGAGGTTCATATTTTTCAGTATTAATATCCGGTTGTTACAGCACCATTTATCGGGAAGACTATCCGTCTCTCTTGAGTTATCTTAGCATCTTTGTCAAAAATCAGTTTACACACTCTCTCTCTCTCTCTCTCTCTGTATATATATATACACACACACATATATATATGCAGGTCTATTTCTAGACTTTCTTCTGTTCCACTGATTTATGTCTATTCTTAAGCAACTGTTGTTTTCTTTTGAGCCTTAACTTGTTCTTGATTTTAGTTTCAAAAAGAAATCATTTACTTTTTTTAATTGCAAACTCTTCTGTAGGTAGCTCTCATGCATATATGAGTATTTGTTTGTCGACAGGTATAGATATACTGAATAACCAAATGTAATGTAGATGTTTTTGCCACTGTGATTTCTGCCAAAATCAACATCCTTTTATTCTCTACTCTCAACGTAGAGTTTTGGCATTTCAACAGCAGTAGTAATTATATCTACAAATCCTTATGTGATGCTGTATCTCAAACCTTCTGGAAGTACAAGTTGATTATGTCTGGGTTTTCACACTTGTCACTTCTCATAGCTGCTTTTTCCAAGATGTTAATTAATTAAGCATTTTTTTCCTTTTGTACATCAAACTCTATGCTGTTCTCTATATTCTTCCTCTAAGCAATGAATTTAGACTATCCCATATCAAAACAAAATACATTTTATAGGTTTCAAATTTCTCAGTTATTTCTTTTCCCCTTCCTTTATACAGTCTCAACATGATGAGTTTTATTCTTATCCAGGTTTTTGTTTTGTTTTGTTTTACCTTTCTTATGTCAAAGACATTCAGAGCTATACTTCTGATTATTTATATTTTATCTGTAATTAAAACATTTTTCAGGTAGTTTCATTTTCTACAGTTATCTGTTACTCAGTTCCTGCAGATTTCAAAATTATCCTTGTAAATCTCTTTACTGAGACCGTATGTCCCCTGCTTAAGAAATAGGTCTCGATACTGAGCGTAGGCAAGGGAGGGATGTTAGGTCATTGTTTCATAGGGCTATTTTTTGTTTTTATTTTTTAGTTCATTGAGTTTTCTTCCTTCTCATAAAACAACATATATTCCTTATTATCAAAATTGCTTACAATCCCCACACTCAAAGGCCATCACACAAATACTTTGGTGTGTATGCTATTTTTAAAAAAGTTTTATAAAAATAATTTTAAAAATTTGAGTGGTACTTTGGAAAGACACTCAATAAACACTCTTAAATAAGTGAATATGTGTTTTTAGAGTAAAGCGTTTCGCTGGGCAACCTGCAGAAGGCCTCTTTGAAGCGGGTATGGTGGTAGAATCAGGGCCATTTGGACTATCGGCAAAGTAAAAAGGGAGCGTGTAAGTTGTACAGGGCCTATTCTCTGCTGATTGCACCTTTCCTTAATATTCTGTGGATATCAAGAACATTATAGTAATTATACTTAGCATATAGTAGAAAATTAATACATGTTAATTTCTTTTAGTTATTTATACATGCTTTATTCACACTTTTTTTCTTTTTCCTTCTTGTTAGAAACCAAGAAACAATTTATTTAGTTTGACTATTTCTTTGATTTTTAGGCCATCATTTCCTAATATCAAGTGACATTAACTGTCTCTATTTGCATTATTCCATCAGAACGACATGGTCAGATGAGGACGTGTCCATGGCAGGTGTAGTTAGGCAATAGTTAATGAACACCCAGCCAAGAATGATTATATCTTTAAAAATTCTAAATTGTACATTAACTATTGAATAAATAACAATGACATGTAGAAGGTATAAAGAATAATAACATAGTGAATACTAGTACACTTACCTGTCAGCTCAAAAATATAACACTACAATTGCCCTAGTACCTCCCGCTTTAGAAGGCAACTATGTGTCCCATTCTCCTTTCCAGGGGAAACTTGATCCTAATAGCTTTCATGGCTATGTTTTCCCTTGTTATTTTACTGTATGTATTTGGACACCTAAATATTGTTTTATTTCAACACGTTTTTAAGTTTTAGAAAATGGAATCATACTGCATAAGTCACTTTTTTTTGCTCAGCATTGTATGTGAGATTCATTCATATGTATGTTATTCATCTGCTGTATTTGGTTAGACTACCATTCAGCTATTACTGTTACATAGTATTCTGTTGTGTGAATGTTCCACAATTTATTCAACCATTTTTCTTTTAATGGATTTCTAGATTGTTTTTAGCTTTTAGCTATTAAAAATCAAGGCTATGAATGTTATCATGTAGGTCTCCAGGAATGTGTTGTAAGAGTTTATTTTGTAAAGAAGATATTAACCATTTTATATCATGGACTCCTTGGGAATTTTTTTTAAAAAGATTATGGGATTCTTCTCAAATTAAGGTTTTCAAATGCATGCAATAAAATACACAGGATTATAAAGGAAACTAATTCTATATATGTAATATAAAAACATATCTACATATTTTTTAAAGCGCTGATTTTCAAATTATTAGATTCAACAGACATAAAATTACATTTCAAGAAATACAGTCAGAAGAAATATAACATAGAGGAAAAGAAAAGAATTACAGAAACTGTACACTTGTTCAGTGAAAGTTCTTGTATAAAAATTAATATAGATTATTATACTCATTACTTTTTGTCTTTTCACATTGGAACTAAATAAAAAGTCAAGAGTGATAAAGAAATTCCCTACATTAGGCCAGGCGCATGCCCCACCCCTGTGATCCCAGTACTTCAGCAGGCCATGGCGAATGGATCACCTGAGCTCAGGTCAAGAGCATCCTGGCCAACATGGTGAAACCCTGTCTCAACTAAAAGTACAAAAAAATTAGCTGGGCATGGTGGCAGGTACCTGTAATTCCAGCTACTTTGGGAGACTGAGACAGGAGAATCTCTTGAACCCAGGAGGCGGAGGTTGCAATGAGCCAAGTTTGTGCCATTGCACTCCAGCCTGGACAACAGGAGCAAAACTCTGTCTGAAAAAAAAGAAATTCCCTATATTAAATGACTATGTGCATATATTGATTACATATCAAGTATGTAAATATATAAAATGTTAAATATGACAAATTACCTTGTTTCTTAACTTACCAACTCTACTATAACACTATTCACAAGGATAATGTATATGTAAATTGTTTCTAGGTTTTGTTTTGTTGTTAATAGAGATGGGTCTCACTGTGTTGCCCAGGCTGGAGTGCAGTGGCATGATCGTAGCTCACTGTAACCTTGAACTCCTGGGCTTAAGTGAATCTCCTGGCTCAGCTTCCTGAGTAGCTAGAACTACAGGTGTGCACCACCATACCTGGCATTTTGTTGTTGTTGTTGGTACAGACAGGGTCTCACCATGTTGCCAAGGCTGGTCTCAAACTGCTGGCCTCAAGCGATTGTCAGGCCTTGGCCTCCCAAAGCACTGGGATTACAGGCATAACCCACCATGCCTGGCCTAGGTTTTGGTTTACCAATGCTCATACCAGTCTCATAGAGGTGTGTTGATAGGAATGGAGGAAGGTATTTGAAAGCATTGTTAGACCTTAGCAGGGTGGGAGGACAGAAAGCCAGTGTGGAGGGAAGGGAGCCATCACTGGCTTTCAGGTTTGCTATAGCAGATTTGGTCCAAAGGTTCAGGATGCCTGATACTACTGAGAAGTTAGGAAACTTAACAAAACGACTACAGCATCACAGCTGTTCCCAGACTTTGAGGCTGGTAACTGGCTGAAGACTGTAGAATCCAGTCAGCCCTTGTGAAAACTCATACGTGCCAAAGACTCCACAGTATTGTATTCTTACAGGAGGAAAAAAAAGGAGGGGGGCTTCTATTGACTTCATACCTCCAAAGTCTTACATGAGTGCAAATGGTGTAATCCAATATTTAGCTGGAACCCTGTTGGTAAGGGAGTCTGAGAAGTATAGTTCTAGGCGTTTCTCTCCTTGTAAGATAAGGAAGACTATAAAAGGAGTGAGAATGGATGCTGAGTGCCAGTAGTCAATATCTAGCACAGTACTCATTCTTCATAGTTTATTTGTATCTTCTCTTTTTATCTTAAGATTATCCAACTTTGATCAGTCTTACTTGCCTTTCCAGAGGATCAGCTTTGACTTTGTCTTCACTATCATGTTTGTTTTCTATTAATGTTTGTACTTACCTTTACTATTTTTTCATTCTAATTCAGGTTTATAATTGTTCTTTTACTAACTTCTAGATATGAATACATAGCTCATTTTTTTTCAGTCTTTCTTTTCTAATATAACCATTTAGGTGCTGCATTTCCAGCATTCTACAATTTTTTTTTAATTTTTTAGAAAGAAAGAAAAAGAGAGAAAAGAAAGAAAGAGTGAAAGAAAGAAAAAAAAGAATGTAAGAGAGAAAGAAAGAAGAAGAGAAAGAGGGAGAGAGAACGGGATTCTTGTTCTATTGCCCAGGCTAGAATGCAGT
>CAUYLG010019242.1:0-28623 GCA_963573385.1 Cacajao melanocephalus | reverse complement strand
TATCATCGATGGGCATTTGGGTTGGTTCCAAGTCTTTGCCTCAATAGCATCCTTTTAACAAATATGGGCACTAGTACATGCAGGCTAGATGGCCCATATTTTAACTCCCATAAACAGACTGATAAATACATTTTTAAAAATTAAATGAAGGTATATTTTTTCTTATGTTTACAATTACAATGATTCATTCTCTTACCCCCCATATATATATACATACATATAGGGGGCATATATGAATATATGAACATATGAACATATAAACATATAACAATAACCATATGAATATCTATACTCATACACATATAAGACTATACATACATACATGTATATTACCTACATACAAAAAGCATATAGTCATATATGTGTATGAGTATATATATATTCATGTTTATTGTATGCTACAATTGTATGTATGCTAACAACATTTTTGGCAAGTTTTTAAATACATGGCATTATGGTACCATCTTATTCTTTAAGGATAACTTAAAAAAACTGGGTTAAGAACCTCCTTTAGTTTATCAAATCAGAACCTAAAATGGTAATTAATTTTAACCTATTATTCTAAATAAAAATGTTATGATCTTTTAAATAAATAAAATTTGAATTATATTATTGTCTCTTATTCACTGTTTAACTAAAAAACACGAGTTATTATTTATTATTCCTTTGAGATATTAGAAATCACTTCCTGTTCCAGTCAAAAAGAGTCAAAAAAGGCTAAAAACCATCCATAACAAAGTCTTCACTAACCAAATATAAATTTTAGTTTAAGAATATTACAGCTATAAAAGAAGTATCTTCCCAGAATACTCTAGATAATGGATTCTTGATCAAATTTTAAACTGTAGAATGTAAGGTGTTGAAAAAGCAAACAAAAAACCTTACCTGTACAGCAGTGAGTCAGACAATAGAGTTGATCTAGAAGACTTTGTTGAAGACTTAGGAGAAATTGCTTTTGTTGCTATTACATATTTAGTCTTTTCTTCCATAAAAACCAACTCAACATATCTTGCTGATTATGGAAACAAGTGCTATCACTCTCACTGAACCATTTCCATAATTAGAGAAAATATCACCTAATTTGTCATCCTAACTGAATAAGAAGTGAAAAGCCATTCATTCATTCATTCATTCCACAAGAGTGATCGAGCCTCATTATATATATGTGATGCATTACACTAGAGTCAGAGAAGACAGAAATAATGGTAAGAGAAAAACACAATGAAAGAATGGATAAGGCAAGGCCATTGGACATAAAAACTTAGAATCTAGTTCAGTAAAAAGATGTGCATATATTGGACTAAGTTAGAAGAATATCATGCCAGTGCAAGTAAAAGCATAATTGGAAACAATGCAGAAATAAGAAATATTAACAGGATTATATTTTACTTTAGCAAAGGTTATGTGCACTTCACTAGATAAAGAAGTAATATGCTGAAAATGACAAATGCCCTTCAAAAAAGAAGGGCTAAAAAAATGGAGTTGAGCAGAACAAAGGAGAATCAATTTCTTGTAGTTATATGTTTTATAACTGAATGGAAAATGAGTAATTTAATTTTTGAATTGCTATATTACTGTCAAAATTCAGACATTCATATTTTGGTTTTCCATTATACTTTATCTTGGAGAATACTATTACGACTAGTTGATATGGTTTGGCTCTGAGTCCCTACCCAAATCTCATCTTGAATTGTAATCTCCATATCCCAAAATGTCAAGGGCAGGACCTGATAGGGGTGACTGGATCATGGGGGTAGTCTCCCTTGTGCTATTCTTATGACAGTGAGTTCCCATGAAATCTGATGGCTTTATAAGGGGCTCTTCCCCTTTCACTGGTTCACTCTCTTTTGCCTGCTGCCATGTAAGATGTGCCTTTGCTTCTCTCTGACCTTCTGCCATGGTTGTAAACTTCCTGAGGCCTCCTCAGCCATTCAGAACTGTGAGTCAATTAAACCTGTATCTTTTATAAGTTACCTAGTCTTGTTTATGTCTTTACAGCAGTGTGAGAATGGACTAACACACTAGCTAAACATTTTAACCTTTAAATTAAGAGAACTGTGTTCAGCTGAGCACATAAAAATGAAAAAAAAAATTAAAGCTATTTACGATTGTCTTTAAATAACATTAAAAGAAAATGGTATGTTTTCCATGGAAAAAGGGCACTTTTAAAGAATTGCAATTAAAGATTATCTCAAGGTTACTCAAAACTGTATACAAACTGCAATGTTATATAAAAACTAAGATGTATTTTTTTCTGTACTTATCCATTATGAACATTTTTCTCAATATATTAATTAAGTTCATTCAGACACAGGCACACTCAAACTGACAACCTTTCCAAAAGGAGAGGTCATACATGATGTTCTCTGTGAGGTGAGTACATTGGTGTGGGCTCCTGAAACATAATATCAAGTTAGCCCTTGACATGTTCTAAGTAGACAGCATTTCTGTGGGCATTTCACAATTAATTAGACAGCGTGGCATTCTATTTTAGCAGTGGTTTTGTGCACTTCACTACACAAAGAACTAACCTGCTGAAAATGACAAATGCCCTTCAAAGAAGAAAAGCTAAAGACTGGAGTTGAGCATAATAAAGGAGAGTCTATTTCTTGTAGTTATACATTTTTACAGCTGAAAGTGATCAGAAGCAACCCTCTTTAGATGCAAAGACAAAGAATGATTTTCAGATACACAAGCCAGAAGACCACAAAGAAAGTTTAATAAAAACATAAAATGAACTTACTGAGAACAAACAGCAAATATTTCCCCAAGGAGAACCATAAAAGATTGAACTTACCTGATCTACTATCCAGAGGTCCAAAATCCAAAGAATATTTCACAACGTGGTAGTTATTCCACACATAAAGAAGGTTGTCCCTGGGGTTGTAATCCACAGCTGCAATGTACTGGTATGAATTGGGAAAGGGTACATCCACCAAACTATCCTTGCTTTGGTCAGTGTTGTAAATGTAGTCAATCTTATTCCCAGTGGCCTCATTGTCATCGTCCTCATATACAGATTTGACCACATACAAGATTCCACAAATCATAAAGGCATTGGAAGCTGACCTTTTATCATATGCAGTATCCCATGTTCCTTCGATCCGTAGGGTGTAAGGGTTCAATTGACTAATGACAATTTTACCATTGTTTTGTTCTGTTGCATAGATTACCCATAGCCCATTCTCATCTACTGCCAGGTCTATGTCAGATTTGCCTCCCCATCGATAGGGGGAGGTATCATGGTAATTGGCATTTGCTATGATAGCCTCTCCACTCTTTATCCTAGTTCGCAAATCAAACTTTACTATGTTCCTGGTGCGCTCTTTGTTGAAGAACAAAGCTCCATCATACACTACAAATCCTGTGCCATCCACCCTATGAGGGAGCTTGTAGGTTGTAGTTGGTCTTCCAGCAATGAAGTCATCCTTGGATGAATACTCAGTCAGGGTATCAGTTCTGTAGGGAGTCCAGGGCATATAATAAATCTTGTCAGATGCCTGCAGAGGGTCTTTGCACCATGCACCAGATTGGTGGTCTGATTCAAACAAATGTTCACTCTGGTATACTCCTTTTAGTAGTCCAGGACAAAGAAAAACTGTTGGAAGGGAAACAGTTAAAATAAATAAATACATTAATTTAATATTTTGTTATATAGTCTTAGTTTTCAACAAATGGAATGCAACTCTAACAAGAGATACCCACCATCACTTATTTTGCTGCATTCTTTTAAGAACACAAAGTATTCTTCCACATTAATTTTGGCTTCATTTCAAAATCATTTTGATTTTGTTTACTGAAAAATATCTAGCCTTTTTATGAGTAGCTGTGCATTCCTGTGATTGTTACCTTTATAAACATGCTATAATATTTTTGGAAATATATATCAGATGTGACATATGTCTATGTTTTCTATAGACATATAAGAAATACAAATGTTTATACACAATAATTTTATTAGTTTACTGAAGAACATACTTGGAAACAAAAAACTATTGTTTCCATTCTGATGACATTAGCCATTCAGTAGTTATCATTAAGAAACAGATGAATATCCCATAGTAATTTTTTTTAATAAAGCAAAAGAAAAGCCCTGTAATACAGGCCACTGGATCTTTTAGTAAAAAATCTCTCAAAGTTGCTACAACACACACAGAGCATGCAGCCCACACAATTAAAAATGAGTGATGGATGGAGACTGGAAGGAAAAGAGAAAGGAAGAAAAAGAAAGGAAAGAAGGAATAAGGAAAGAAGAAAAGGTGAAAGGTTACAGAAAAGAACCCAAGAATCTAGATTTTAATCAGTTAAAAATGTCCTGTTAAATACAATAGTATTGGAACTTAAAAACATGTACCTTTTACTGTTACATGAGAATACCATTAAAACCCAAGATGACTTTCTATATTTTGCTGCTCATACTTCAGAATGAAACTGGCCAGGAATCATCTGATTCACTTGATTTTTAGTATGATTCAGTAGTATATCATGTGAATGGCGGTAAGAAAGCCTGGCTGATTCATCTGTAATGAAGGGGCTATAAAGCAATGTTTCCCAAAGGGTGGTCCTTGAAGTAGGCGTTTCAAGTGGCCTAGCTAGATGTTACACAGAAAGGAAAAGGGGATCCTTAGCCACTTGTACTTAAGAAATGTTATATTAAATATAATTGTGGCAGAGATTCTAATAGCTTAGAATTCGCGAATCTCCAAGGCAGAAGTGGGAAGGGTGAGCAAATGTCACACGCTAATTGGATCATGGGACCTTTTTCATAGAGCTTCTTTGGAGTATAGATTTCCACTGAACCTACCATGGGAAACACTGCTCTACCACATTTGTAAAGCAAACACACTGAAAAATAATCATGCAGTCTATTGTTATGTTTGGAATGATTAGAAGTGTACTGGGTGAAAAAATTAGGAAATCACAGTAATTTGGATATTGACCCTTTTTTTAAATGATTAAAGTATTATTCCTTTGGAATTAGTGATTAGCTTTTAAACAGTAACTATAAGCATAGATGCAATGGAAAACAATCTAAGATAAAACTCAGGTAGGTTTTGGAGACTATCAAAAAAAAAAAGTACATTACTAAAA
This sequence comes from Cacajao melanocephalus, assembly GCA_963573385.1. Classification (NCBI taxonomy): domain Eukaryota; kingdom Metazoa; phylum Chordata; class Mammalia; order Primates; family Pitheciidae; genus Cacajao; species Cacajao melanocephalus. The sequence goes on along the minus strand of CAUYLG010019242.1, from coordinate 23,532 downwards.
TGCCCAATGTTTCACTTTTAAGTAAATAAAAAGTTTGGGGGACAGGCTAACTACTAAAATCTTCCATAACAAGGAGAGAGGGCCATCATCAATATATAATCAATAATTATATTGATTATAAGAATTTCATATGCTTTCTATAATTATAAAGAATAGGTATCCATTATCAAAATTATGTATAAACTTTATGCTAATGTTAATAATCATCCTTGATTACTAACATAACTTACTTTAGGTGGTTCAGAAAACTATTTCCCTAATGGTTAAAAACTAATGGAATAAGGAAACCATGCTAGAGCTTTGCAAAATTTTCTAGTCCAGAAATAAAAATACATTAAAGCAACCACTATTGATCACTATGAGTTGGATTTCTAACTAAAAAATAAAGGGGCATAAAATACACTGTTGAAAATTTTATACTATTAAACTCTTCTTAGATAAAAGAAGCTGACACTTGTCAGTAACACAGATTAAAGTGAAGTTGAGCAGCAGAAGTAGTAAATAAATGTTTATAAAATAGATAAGATTAATAACAAAATTATTTTAACTAAATGTTAAACTGTTAAATAACTTAGCCTATAAATAGTATATAATTTATGAAAGGTATTTAATTACCTTTTTGTTCCACTTCTATTGGAGAGAGAGAAGTAAAGAGAGAAAGGAGAAAAGAGAATAGATTAATGGTACGGTATTGGCCAAGTACTTTTTATTCACCTCTTCCAAACTGAAAGTAAATAATTTATTTCACTCATACTTGCTTTATTGAATATTATATGTTTTAATAAAACCCATCTCTCTAATACAGTTATTTAAAAATAATTATATGCTTTAAAATACAATATAAACTTTGAGAAAATGTGAAAAAATTAATCAAACTATGATTAAATAAACATGCCATTCCAAATTACAGACATAAGAAACACAATATTAATAATAAGAACACAATATTTCCATTTGAAAGGCAGTTCAGCAATTATACAAAGAAAGCTTTCAAATAGTTTGGCTAGTCTCACTTATAAATATTATAGTTTATTCCACTATTTCACATAATAGTTGTGCTTTCTATGCATTTCGAAGAATTTGTTCAGAAGGAACTACTCAGCAAATCATTTTCTAACGCCTAAGACTTTCCATAGCTTGTCAGTCTTATGAGAAATGCACCTCATGAGACTACATATTAATGCAGAATGCTCTTACCCTAAATAAATTGATATGGAATCCTTATTGAAGAAATTTTTCTTCCTCCCACTAATTAATATTCGATATTATTGTGGAAAAATACTGTGTTTCAGAAAAATACATTATCAGAAGGTTTGGAAAAATAATGATCCACTGGCTCTGGTCTTTTCTGAAATTCTTAACTGAGTCAACATATACTTGCAAAAATAGAGATCTTCAAACATGTTATGTTTATACATTTCAAATTAAATTCCATAATTTTTTTAAGGTACTGAGCAATACAAGTCAGTGAAAATTTGGGGAAATTTTTGGAAATCAAACAGCATCTCTTTATCTTATAAACATTTTGTTTTACCAGAGACAATTTGCTACATTCTAACATGAAAAGAGGGACCAATGAGAAAAAAAGAGGAGAATGTCAGGGAAGAATGAGTTCATAACACAAGCTTTAAAAAATCACAGATTTCAAGTGAGTAAAACTATAAAGCAATTTCAGTGGAAGAGATGAACTGAGATATTATGCACAATAAGTCAATTTAAAACTCTAGGAAGATTTCAAAAACAAGTGAGAAATACTGTTTGGTATAATTACATTTGGGTGATATTTTTATACTTTGATCTAAGCTTGTATGTTTTCAGTTATTGTCAAAACCATAGTTGTTTCCCTCCAACGACTTTTTTGAAGCCTCAATATGTTGCAAAGTCATATTGAGTGGTGATATTCCTCAATATCACCAAGGAAAAACTGTTATATATCAAAAGTTCTGCTTAGAAAGTTGCAAATGAGGTTATCAAATTTTAGATCCTTCATCTCACTAATTAATAAATACTGTGTTTTAAATCATTTCCGCTTTTATTTTGGAATCAGGGGTTACATGTACAGGTTTGTTACGTGGCTATATAATGTGATGTTGAGGTTTGAGGTACAGTTGATTCCTTCACCCAGGCAACGAACATAGTATCTAACAGTAAGTCTTTCAACCCTTGCCTTCCTCCCTCCCTCCTTATAAATACTATTTTTAATAATATTTCTTGGACACTTTTAAAAACTTTGTTATACTATCATAATTTATCATCCTCCTCAATTAATCTTTATTGAGTAACTCCAGGGTTTACTGGACTGTATGTCTCAGATAGGCTAATATAGGCATCTCAAGCCTTATCTGAGATGTACTTCATGCTTACACCAGAATAATAACAAACCTATATTCAGACAGACAACTAGAAGCAGCATAACTAAGCACCTTAACAAAGTGCTTAATCGATAGTCTCCAAAGTATAGACTTGAGGCTCATTATAATGAAAGCTGAGGTTGGGGATAGAAAGTCATGCTAAAGTTGACATTTTTCAAATACTAGCCTACAGACAAGTTTTCAGAACTAATTTTGATCCCTGAAGTGGCCTTAGATAGAGATATCTTCCTGATAAACACAGAGAGAGAGATATACATTCTAAAACACAAAAATGCACATTCACGGAACTTTAGTCTTCTCATTCTAAAACAAAAATGCACGTTCATGAAACTTTAGTCTTCTTTCACATAAAACTCATAGACAGTCTTATTTTTGAGTGGAACTTATCCTAACTTCTTTGTGAGTTTTCTCTCTTCAACAAAAACTTAATGAGGAAGATAGGCTATGTGACAAATAAGTATTGACAATGGTATCCATTATATTTTTCAAATATTATCCTACACTTTCATAGAAATTTTTATTTTTTGAAGAGCTTCAACCTCTATTAACTCAACTGCCATTTCATAAAATTTTGATTTTGATTCTCTGGTCCTGTTTAATATCAGAGAAACTGTAGAATAAGTAAAGCTTGCCTCTGTTGATTGCTGGTTACTCAAAATTAAGATTTATTAGGCTGTTGTGCTTTGGAGAAAATTATTATGATCTTGCCCGTGTCATGACTGGCTGTAGCTCATTTATCATTTATTCGATATTTTCAAGACTGAAGTAAAACAGTCCTATAATTTAAGTTGAAACAAGCGAACACAAATAATATTTCCATAACAAAAACTGGCAAAACAACGTAATTTGTCACTGAAAAGCTTAGTAACATTAAGTATTGTCCAGTCATTACCTATCATTTTATTCTGATTCTAGAAGCTTCTCTTCACTGAATAATCAAAAGACATGAATACAAGAAACAAGCACACTACTATATCCTGCACAACCACATAATACTCCGTGAATAGCTCTAGAATTAAATACATAACCCAAATAACAATGAATAATTTTGCTTCTTGATATTTTACGTGTGTTATAAAAAGAAAAAGTGGTGAAATAGAATCTGGATTCACCCTATAAAATCATATTGCAATGCATTATCTGCATAATGTCTCTGCATTTTAATGGGTAGGGAGGAAAGTAAAATCTATAAGCAATTTGTGTCTCTAACCCATTAAATGTAAAACTGGAGAACAAAAGAAGAAAAAGTACATGGATGGCATTGCGGGTTATGTTGGCAAAAAACATTTGTTGCTATAAAACAGCCTGCAATGATCTAAAAACACAGGACTAAAATATTCCCTTCCCTCCTCTCTGTAATGAGATAATAAATAAATGAATTGCATGATGACAACTGTGCTAGGGACTTTTTCAGGATCTCTTGTTTTTTAGTCTAGTTCAATATCCTGAATTCTGACATAGCTGTCATTGTTCATTTCCAAATGTTTCTGAAACGGGTTTGTCTCCTTTTCTCTCTACACTTTTAATTTCCAAACTATTTTTACAATCCATTCAGACTCTATAAATATGTTTATATATTTCCTTAAAGTGATTTCATCGTTATCCTTTGTCAAACTTAATGTCATAAGCTATATCCTGTGGTTACAGTAAATGACAAATTCAAATTAACAGGAATTTTATTATGTATAAAAGAAAGAAATAGGTAAAAATGACTAGTAAATTTTCCTCTATATTTCCCAAGAGTTCATAAAATAGATATAATATGTAGTCATGTTATTGTTTTGAAAAATAAGATATTTGTTCAGCCATTTCTAAATCATATGCAATACTTTTGAATTGTATTATTTAATTAGAAAAGGTATGGATCAGAGACCATACGTATGTATTGCCAAGTTTTTAAAAATTGTATTACAAATTGCAGAGAAATAAATTTGTTGCATGCCAAAAATTGTTAATGCCATAACTAAGAACTATAAACTTGAATTCCATTCTAATGCTTACATTTTATTTTCTTTTAACTGTAAATCATAGAAACATTTTCTATTTACAACGTAAATGTTCCAAATGAATAGAATTTTACAATCCAATAATGCCCCTATATTTCTGTAATATATAAGAAAAAGGACACTTATAGGGCACATAATATGGCAATAAAATGTTAAATAATTTATAAACAATTTTTTTCATTGCAATGCAGTAGTATTATTAACAGAATGAGGTTTCTTGTTACATTTCGTTTAGACTATATAAATACATTTGGGTACCCTTATCACACGCCACCTGGGCAGTTAGGAAGATGGCAGAAAGGCAAACTAAGTAAGTAAGTAAAAAAATCACAACCAAAGTTACCTATAAGTTGCATAATCAAAAGTTCACAGTAATAGAGTTTGAGCATCCTAGATAAAAAATCTGAAATAAAAAATGTTCCAGTGGGCATTTCCTTTGAGCAACATATTTGCACTCAAAAATTTTTAGATTTTGGAGCATTTCAGTTTTCCAAAACAATGAATATATTTCAAATCCCAAAATGTCCAAAATCTGAAACATTTCTGAACCCAAGCATTTCAGTTAAGGGATACTCAACCTGTTCATTACATATGAACAGCATGTTATAATTTAATAAAATGCTGCACATGAATCACCTTATTGAATTCTTGAAGAATTAACAACACAACCATGTGATGTAGTATTTATTATTCCCATCAGAGAAGAGTAAAGAGGGTGAAAACACTGAAGGATTTGACCAAGGTCAACCCTGGTAGGTGACAGAGTCCTGCCATTTGTCTAATATGTTATGCTGACTCTCACAATATACAAACCCAAGGAAACCCAGTTTGATTGTTGTATTATTTTTCTCCATTTCCTCCCTGTCACCAAATCTATGAAGAAGCTTACTTTAGAGAAGATAAACATATGAACAGAATTTCTCTGAGAGTAGGTACTATATCTGGTATAATATTCCTTCATTAAGCACTGGAGTTTTATATACAAAACTAATTAATATTTAAGTAGACATTTAAATGTGGGCATTTTCATCATCCAAACTTTTCAAATGAGGAAACTGAGGCACAAATACCATGGCTTTATGGCTAATAAGCTTAGGTAGCCAAGCTTTGTTTAGGTAGAGTTGAAATAGGAATCCAAGTTTGGATATTATAAACATATTCATTATTGATGTTCAATAAGATGAAAATGGAACTTACTCATCTATATTGCTCAACACATAAACAGAGCTCAATTAATATTTGCCATGCTTTGTGCAATGACTAAATGACACTATGGTATTTTCAAAGAAAGGGACTGGATGCCACACTTTTCAGTGCTATCACCCCTTGATACTAGTGTGCTAGTGTTACAAAGTGACTCTCCAGAGAAGATAAAATAACAGGAAAAAAATGGTTTCCACATTTCTTGACCAAGGAAAACCAAGATTTCTCTTATCACTGGAAATAAACCTATGCTGAATAACACATGTCTCCCTATTTGTTATTATTCTGAAACAGATAATTCTCTTCTTCCATTTCACTTCCACCAAGAAATACAGAAGCACTTCAGTAAATAGAAAGAAAAAAAGATGTGAAGTTCATTAAATTTTTTGGTATACTGCATATCAAAAATTCTGACAGACATCTGTCTCTTTCTGTAAATAAAGTACTAATCCTTTATTTAATGAGACACAGGAATAATCTCTGCAGCTCAGCTTCTAAATTATGTTTTTCAAATAATACCCATGCATCAATGAATAAAAGTGCTGCTCAAGCACCTTGTATTACAATGGCTTTATATAATTTGTTTCCAAAATTAACACCTCCTAATGAATTTCATCCTGGAGTGTGCAGATTGAAAATGTCAATAATTCATAAATGCTTTCACTAGTCACATTCTAATTTAAACACTTAAATACAATATCTATAGATACTACAGAAACTGAGATGGCCTTTTATTTCATATTAACATTCCATTCCTTGATGGATCTGCAAAACCTTTCAAACCATCAATTTAGCCTTTTAGAAGAAAATGCAGCTCTTAGTAGACCCTTTTGAGAATCTATTTATAATAGCTTTAGTAAAAATAATAATTTTTCCAAGTTATTATTGGTAATACTTAAAGTTGATACATTTGCTTCTTCAATGATGTACCCCTGTTATACTGATTTGTTACCACTACATAGTAACTACATGACATTTAGAGTTGCTAAACAAAGGCAGAGTTACCTCAGAGTATGTATGACTAAATATGCATGTTTATGTATTAAATCCACTGAATGCATCTGTGAAGCTACTGTTATGTGGAACACACTTAGAGCTCTGAATAGAGACAAATAGTAACAATCATAACAGTTAACAGTTACTGAATGTGTACTCTGTGAAGTCAACCTGTGAAACACTTTACTTCATCCTCATCAAAACTCATGACTTTGGTGGTGCTATTATTACAGGAATTATTAAGAAATTATTTTAGGCAGATAGAAAGGGTAAGGAGGCCTCAGTAAGGCTTTCTCTTTTAATAAAAACAGCTCTGGAAACATTTCTTTTCTAACAGAAGGCAGCTTGAAAAACCTGACTGGCAAGCATTGATACCCAAATGCTGGGGACTAGAAACCTGATCCAATGGTTCCCACCACCTTCTAGTGGCCACATGTGCTAGGTGTCATGGCTGCCTCTAGATAACACCATATGTGCAGAACATCATGGCAACCTGCATCTGTATATTTAAAGGCTAAGGTGGCAGGACCAGTTTTTTTTCACTGGCTAAGTGAATGAAACACCTGGTAAAACCAATTCTCTGGGCCCTATGCAAATCAGACAGCGCCTCCTCCAGCCTCCTAATAAAACCTACTGCTTTCCATGGAAGGGGTGGGTTTTTTTTTCTCTGTTCAGAGCCCTCCCTTCCTCTGCATAGGGGAGCTATTTTTCTTCTTTCTTTTCTATTAAACTTCCTTCTCCTTAAAACCACTTCATGTGTGTCCCTGTCATTAATCTTATTGGTGCCAGACAAAGGACCCTAGTGTTTCTCCAGTCATTGGAGCCATATCACCATTAAGATCATGCTATAAAGGACAAACTGAATTCTGCCTCAGGGAAACTTATAGTCTAATAACTGGTGATTTTTAGTTTACTTATTTACCAAACATAAGCTGTTCTTAAATGCTCTCAAAGAAACCTGTGTAAAGACATTATGAACTGACCAGAAAGAAGTGAATGATGGAGAAAGGGGGAATTGTCAAGAGAAGCTGAAGTTAGAAATACAAGAAAAAATGGTTTGACTAAAATTAAATTTCCCATGGAAAATGTCATCTATTTGTTCTTAAGACATATTTTTGACTGATTCTTATTACTAGGTTCTATACATCCAGCTCTGGATATGTACCAAATATGATATTAAAAATGAATCTAGACCTAATTTTAGAAATTTAGTAAATACTTTTAAATTAATAGTCCCAGAGTTTGGGGGCTGAAAGTATATTAGATGCATTTAGTTTGAGCTGATATTTTATAAATAAGAAAAAGGAAACTAGATAATTGAGATATTAGCTTCAAATCACAGTTTATTTTAGATGAATTGGCATCCCAATTTTATCAAACATCAAAAAACTGATGAGTGAAGATCTTCAACCTACCATCTAAAGGCTTCAGTTGACATATATAGGATATATTTGACATATGTCAATTTCTAAAGAATTCTACAATTAATTTTATTTTTTGTTTCACTTCTAAAAATCGTATTTGAACAAACGAACATATTATTCACCATGTTATTATTAAACACAAAATGTTTTCTGTTCTTTGGCTACTGAATCCAGCCCCAAGTTGACAGAGGCACCTGAAATAATTCTACAAAATGCCAGAATATTACATAGCTCTTCAGCATTTCTACGCTATTCCTCAAGATGCTGGGTTTTGCTGGTGTTTTGCTTTTTTCTTACGGAATGTTTTGATGGGTTTTGTAGTCTTATTCTCTTACATGAAATGGTAATAGTAAGGAAAGAGACTCTTAATCCTCTTAAGCTTCTGAGAGCACTTCCCCCTAGACTTCTACATTGCATCTCAACAGGAGAAGTAAAGGCTGGCAGATCCAGGTGTCACCCTTAATCACACCCCTGTAGATCACAGGCATGGTATGGAGGAATCTTTCAGGAAGGCATTGTTTTTGCTTCAACATGATCAAACCCCCACCTAATCATGTACTACATGGCTACCTCATGGCTCAAGACCCTTTCACATGTAATTTCTAGAACTGTGAGCCTTTAAAAGGGCAAGGATTTTCCTTGTCGAGGAGCTCAGCTATTGGGGCATTCAGGCCTGCCGCAGCTCCTGGCAGAATAATTCACCATTTCCTTCCCAGTTTGGTCTCGAGAGGTTTGTTTGTGGTCCTTCCTACTTCAATAGAAACTTACCATTCTGAGATTAATTCACAAGATTTCAGGAGCTCTGGTAAAGACAATGATTAGTTATAATTCTATCAGAAATAAAGTAACTTGACTTCTTACAGCTCCGGGTTTATCTTGTCAATAGAATTAGGATAGCAATTTCTGCCCTCGTAATCCATAAAATTGTTAAGTGAATCAAAAATTACCACATTACTTGCTACTTTATTTTAAATACTCCTCAGGATTAAATGGTAAACTCTGATTTGAGGCTAAAATCTCAATTATCTGGTATCATTTTTCTCATTTATAAAATATTGGCTCAAATAAATGATATCTGAGTCTTTAGATTTATTACTATAATCTTCCAATATGTGCTTCTTATACATTTTTTATATAGTTTCAGAAAATTCAATCAATCACCTCTAGGAAGAAATTTTTATACAAATAGTATTTGTTTTTCAGGCTTTCTATGAATTTTCTATTCATATTTCAAAGGCCAAACATTTTGTAAAAGCTACATGAAGCTTTTGATTTTTGTTTAATTTTTTTCTTATCTAATCTGCTTTGTCACTGAGCACTCACATACCTTGGAAGGGAAGTGATGGGAGGAAAGGATGGCTTACACGATGATTGTTGCTTGTGAGAGTGACTGTCCACGCAAAACCCTCAAATATAGTGTAATGGTTAATATTGAGTTTCAATGTGATTGGATTTAAAGACACAAAGTATTGTTCATGGGTGTGTCTGTAAGGGTGTTACCAAAGGAGATGAACATTTAAATCAGTGGACTGGGAGTGGCAGACCCATCCTCAATCTGGGCGGACACCAATTAATCCGATGCCAGTGCAGGGGCTAGAATAAAGCAGGCAGAAGAAGTTGGAAAGAGCAAACTTGTTGAGTATTCCAGGCTTCATCTTTTATCTGTGCTGGATGCTTCTTGCCCTCACACATCAGACCAAAAGTTCTTCAGCTTTTGGACCCTTGGACTTACATCAGTGATTTGCAAGGGCTCTCAGGACTTCCACCACAGACTGAAGCCTTCACTGTCAGCTTCCCTACTTTTGAGGTTCTGGAACTCAGACTGGCTTCCTCTCTCCTCAGCTTTCAGATGCCTATTGTGAGACTTCACCTTGTGATCCTGTGAGTCAAGAGGGAACCCAAATACTGTTGCTAAGAAAGATTTGTAGTCTGTGTAATTCCTCCTTATTGATATTCAGATTTAAGTTATTCTTAGTCCTACTTATTCGGTATTTACACTACACCATTATATTTGCTGGGTATTCCCTCTATTATTGTATTTAATCCTCACATCAACCCTGCTGAGATTATTGTCACCATTATGCAGATGAGTACAAGGCTCATATAACTAGTAATTAGTAGAGCTGGTGTTTGAACTTTGAAGCCTGCACTAAACCTCTGTGTTATGATCCCTGGGAAAAGAGAACATAATGATTATGATAATTATGAGGACAACTCATATTTATTGAGTGTCTGCTACTTCCTTATTATTCAATTAATACATACCACTAACAATTAGATAGTATCATGATTTCAAGATTACACAGGAAGAAACTATGGTACAGATAAGTTAAAAAAATAGTAAGTACCACATCCAAGATACAATGCCAGGCTTCTCACCAGGGTACAATTGCTAAACCACTATCTTTCATGTGCAAACTACTATTATTGAGTATCTCCATTGATTAAAGAGAAAATACTATTCCCAGCCATCCCTATTACTGTCTAAATGCCACCAGTGCTTTATCTGTTAAGCTATATTCAGTAAAAATAGAAAATGAGTTGATGGCCTGCTTTCAATAAAAATATGATTGTGATTTCAACAAATAAAACATTTTAAAGTTAATATCAGTAACTAGGAATAATTTATCTTACAAAGTATCACTCTAAGTTTTGCTAAAGAATCTCTTCTCAAAGTTATCCATTTAAGATCTTTTCTCAGATTACTATGCTTTTCTTGGACACCATTTAGGACAGTACCACATTCCAGACTTACAAGGTACATGTTGGTCACCTGGAAAGCAGAAGCCGGCATTTGACTTAAGTCAGTAATGTCTGACAGGGGTCAGGCGCGGTGGCTCACACCTGTAATCCCAGCATTATGAGGGGCTAAGGCGGGCATATCACTTGAGGTCAGGAGATGGAGAGCAGCCTGGCCAACATAACAAAGACTCATCTCTATTAAAAATACATAAATTAGCCAGGCATGGTGGTGGGCGCCTGTAGTCCCAGCGACTCAGGAGACTGAGGCAGGAGAATCTCTTGAATCCGGGAGGCAGAGGTTGCAGTGAGCTGAGCACACACCACTGCACTCCAGCTTGGGTGACAGGGAGAGACTCTGTCTTAAAAAATAAAAATAAAAATTGTCTGAAAGAGGTGAAAGAAACGTAGGTGTAGAAGAATTAAATATGCCAAGAAGATAGTGGTACACATAAAACTATTTGCTAGTATTTGTCTTACTTGAAAAAAAAAATCATGTTTTATTCATCATGTATCTTACAGTAAACTTGTAAATGTATCAGTTTTCTCATGTGGTTCCTCCTGTTTCTTCTTTCATTCTTCAGTGACCATCATAGTGTGTTTGTGACAATTCAGTAGCATGATTCATTGGCCTAATCGAATATCGTTAATTGGATAGTGAATAGTTTCTACTTATTTTCATTCTTTATAATGCATTTAGTTCTGCAGTATTGGAATATGTAATACAAGAATTGCATGCCTCTGAGAATGATGGCATCATCTTCCCTATCTGTTTTACTTACAAATTTATGTTCCTCCTGTGAGAGATAGTGACAGAAATAATACATATTCCTTAAAAAATGGGTATAAATTGGGTAGGTCAAAATTGACAAAGGAAGTAATAAGCAGATAGTCATGCAAATGTATATAATGTGATATACAATCCAAAGGTGAGGAATTGAATAGAAAAATTAAATTAAAATAAATAGAAGTATAGCATAAAGTATGCTTTCCCTCTCATTTTTTGTAATACTCAACAAACATCTGTGAGGCAATTCACTAAATGCATTTGTTGTTTGTTTTAGTGAAATGTATTAAATTAGAGGAAAAGTCAGTTTTAGAGAATGAAACAAATGACCACATTATTCTTTGCTCTGTTGGACTGCTGTCAACATACTTTACAGTCTGTTTAAACTAACTAGCCCCAACTATGTTTTTTTTCCTTAAAGGCCATCTGTAGAAGGGTCATAAAAAGAAATGTGTTAGTGAGATCATTAGGGAAGGAACTACCAACAATATAACATTACTAGGTGTAACTTCCTCACTAATTAAATAAGCTTCCTGGTAGACAACAAAAAGTGGTTGATATCTATTAAATGGATTAGAGTTGATCCTTATTAAATCTTTACTTTTATGTTTATATTAACTGTAAGTACTGTATAAATAGTACATCTTCTACATAAGGTGTTATTTTTCGTAAAAAATGCAACTTTAAAGAATAAATAAATTTTAAATAGAAGTTATATGTTTTCAGGAACCCCTATGTTATGACAAATTCTGCTAACTTACTAGGAAGTAAGCTGTGTATGTTCAACAACTGCCTCATTCGCCACTGTGAAATATTCACTTAAAACAAGCCACTCAATAAGTATTTTAAATTTATTAAATAAATACAAGGGTTTTCTATCTCAGATGCTCTTGAATAACAGATACAACTTTATTTGTATTAAGAAAGGTAAATTTAAAGAAAAACATATAAATAAAATGGAGATTTGGATTGCACCAATGCTATGCTGAAGTGAATATTTTCTGATTATGAAACTTAAATAATATACCTATTTGTTATTTTGGTTAATATTCTAATTACAAAAACCTCACCCTAAGTCAAAAACCAAATAACCATGCCCTGTTCCATTATGCTACATTTTTATTTTATTATATTGATTTGTTTTGAGAGAGAGTCTCACTCGGTCACCCAGGCTGCTGTGCAGTGGCATGATCTTGGGTCATTGCAACCACCACCTCCCTGGTTCAAGCAATCCTCCCACCTCACCCATCTTAGCAGCTGGGACTACAAGCATGCACCATCATGCATGGCTAATTTTTGTATTTTTAATAAAGACAGGGTTTCATCATGTTAGCCAGGCTGGTCTTGAACTCCTGACCTCAGATGATCTGCCTGCCTCAGTCTCCCAAAGTGCTAGGATGACAGATGTGAGCCACAATGCCCAGCCCCATTATGGTACATTTTTAAATAATGAAAACTGCAAACAAAACAGCGTAGATTTGAAGGCATTTTAAACATAATTAAATGAATGCATAGATTTAAAACAAGAATTTATGGAAACAATAGCTAACAGTTATTGAATGCTTACTATGTGGAAACTGTTACTATTAACTTAATTATCAAAACAACTTTTTGGTAGGAACTATATTATTACCATTCTACAGATAAAACAAATGAGGAGCTGAGAAATTAAAATTACTACCTCAAGGTCACAAATCAAGTAAGAGACAGATCTAGAAATTTATAATACAATCTGGCTCCAAGGTTTATGCTCATTGGATAGCATATAATTTCCCAAGAAGATTACAGATGAGTTTGTACTGAATTATTTTTTTCTCACCCAGAAAATGAAGTAACACAATTCTGATGCCCTATTTCAAATGTCAGTGGATTTGAAAAATATATTCAACTACATGATGTTTTAAATGAAATCTCAAGTCATGAATTTTGGATGGTTTGTTATATACAGTACACACACATACACACACACACACACACACTCAGAAACAGTGTGGAGATAAAGTTTTAAGTTTCTGAGATTTATGAGTTGTATATTTACTAACCACAAACAATTACATCTTAACCCACAAGTCTTTTCTTAACATCAGTTTCTCTTTTACGCATGTAAATGCATAAATTCATCACAATATGGTCAAGTTCTAGACTCTATTGTGCCTTATTAATTTTACAGAAGAAGAGAGAATTATCACAGAAAATATTAACTCCTTAGTGATGGAAGTTAACATCAAAAGCCTACATTATAAAAGAAAAATTAAAAACAGTATAAAATCCCAGTGTGCTTCAATGCTATGACAATGAATTTTTGTTCTTTTTCAAAACACACGGAGTTTCATCTACCAGTGTAAAACTGATATCTTAATGGTACATCTAAGATTATGCATTTGGAGGATTTGGCAGTGTTTTATGAATCTTCTCCCTCAGTTTAGTGAACTATATATTATCTATTTGAATTCAGGGCCATTAAATTCTTGCAAAGTGTTTATTGCACTATACATATCATTGGTCCTGTCACTGAACAGTGCCCTCTTTCTGTTTTATAGCTAATGTAGCATTTCTCCATGACATCAATAGATTAAAACATTTACTACCAGAAAAATTATGTGAAAATGGAGCAAACTCATTTTGCTACAAGCTAACTCAATAAATCTGTCCAGTTTACTGATGTTCACTTTCCTTTAAAATCGGTACATATTTATCTTACAAACTTCAAGAAGGCAGAAGAGAGAGGTTAATTTTCTTTTTTTTTTTCTACTCCTGGCAGCAGTGCTACATTGTTAATGTTAATAAATGGCAGTTGAATAGAACCAGATCTATATTTCTGATATGTACTTGGGAAAATTTAGAAAAGGGTCAATGAGGAATGTATTTACATTTTAAAATGTTCTATCCATTGTTACTGGAGCCACACAACTCTTTTAATAACAGAAGAAGGCAGTACAGCTAAAGTTAATTGGTTGAATTTTACGATGTTAACTTGATGTCTTTCTTACATTTATCACCAAAAAATAAGTCATTAGCAAATCCAATTTGCTTCCATTTGAGCAAATAAAAATAAAATATAGGCAAATTTAGTCCTGTATTTTTAAGCTGATAATTGAGGAATAAACAAAATGGTAAAAATAGTACTTTTACTGACAGTATTGTCGAGGAAAGGATATTTTTACTTTAAAGGCAAACAAACTCTTCATTTTCCAATTCCTTCCCTGTCATAGAAGATGATTTTGAAAATGACTTACATGGCCAGGCATGGTGGTTCACGCCTGTAATACCAGCACTTTGGGAGGCCGAGGCAGGCAGATCATGAAGTCAGGAGTTCGAGACCAGCCTGATTAACATGGTGAAACCCCATCTCTACTAAAAATACAAAATTAACCAGGTGTGGTGGCAGGTGCCTGTAATCCCAGCTACTCGGAAGGCTGAGGAAGGAGAATCACTTGAATCCAAGAGGCAGAGGTTGCAATGAGCCAAGATTGTGCCACTGCACTCCACCCTGGGCGACAGAGTGAGACTCCATCTCAAAAAAAATAAAAATAAAAAAAGTAAAAATAATAAAAAAGAAAAAAAGAAAATGGCTTATATAACCGCTTTTCTAGAGCCATGCTGACCAACTGGCCAAGGATGCAACACCTAGAATAGATGCTCACAGGTAATACAACCTCATCTCTCCAAGCTCCATATGACAACAACTTTGTCCTTGGTTATGGCAATACAATGAAAAGAAAATAATAAATGTTATTAAACCAGACGATACTGTGCTATAAAATAGTTATGCAACATCATTTTTTAAACTACCACAAGTGCAAAATGTCTCTGATTAGACATACGCTAGAATTTTTATCATGATATATTTGATCTTACTTCTGAAAAGCTATGTGTGAATAAATGTCTTGCTTTCATTTATATATACTATTTTCTTGCACATATGTTAATACTTTCCTTTTACATAAGAAAAAGCACGTTGCTTATAGAGCCATTCTTCTTTAATTAGCTCTTTTGGAATTAAATATGATTCTCCTATATCAGCACCCCTGCACACATCACTTACCGTTGAATACTGCCTTTAACAATCTCCTATACATTTATCTTACAATGAATGAAATGCAACCTCCACTATGACGTTTGCAGTCTGCTTTTAAAATATAAGTCTTAGGAAGAAAGTTTTGTAGAAATCTGTCACTTTGATCTTTGAGTAAGACATCTTCAATTACAGTGTTTACAAGAACTTCAATAACCAGTGAAATGCCAGAAAGCAGCAGATTTTGTATAATATTGGCCAACTGTTTCAAATATGTAAGTCTTACTTGATCAACAATATTATAGCTGCTTTTTAAGAAGGTAGGTAATATGTTAAATGTTAAAAAGGTGGTAAGATAATTAGCATTTTATCAAATCAGATTTATAAGTGATTATGTAATATTTTCATAATACTAAATAAATAATATTTCCTAAATACTTATTGATTGATGATGCCTACAAATGTTTTGAGTTACTCAAATATAATATGCTCAGATATTACTATGTGGCATAGCATTCCAGTTTGGGATCCCCTAAAAAGTTGCGCCCAAGACAAGAATTTCGATGCAGGTAGTTTAGGGGGGGTAGGGGGCTGAACCCAGGAAATAAGTGTAAAGGAAAGGAGATACAGACAAAGAGGAAAAGCCAAAAATATGTGGTATTGTTGCAGTTGTTGCTGTTGGTAAGAAGGACCAAATTATCTCAGGATCCCTGAGAAATATAGACTGCCACCCAGAATTGTACAACTGAAATAGGAAGCTGGAAAAATCTGCATGAGCTCCTCCTTCCCAGTGCTTGAGGAGAATCTTCACCAGTGTGACATCCACCACACACAAGCAGATGGCTGGGGTGCCCACCAAGCAAGCCACTGGCATCAAGGAAAGTCTTAGGGAAGAATGCTTAAAGACAAATAGAAGGCATTTGAGGTGGGAATTGGGTACCTGACGTAAGCCTGAGTGCCCACAAATAGTTCACCTCAGGTTGGCTGAAATTAGAATTGGACCAAGGGGATACAATATGTGTGCAGAGGTATCTGCTAAATGTGTGTGTGTGTGTGTGTGTACTCAAGTACACATGAACAAAACAGTACATTGACCATAATATTTAACTCTGATTTTCTCATAATATCATTTTATATTTACTTAGCAGTCACTTCAATATTGTTACTGTAAAATATATTTTTAATCTTGAGTGCATGTGTGTATTTTACATGGCAGCTTTTCTTCACTCATTCTCCAACAACAAAAAAGCCTTTTTTTTTTTTTCCTACGGCTACATTACTAGCTTATTTTTGTAACTTTCTTTCCAGTTACATGCAGCTGACAGTGAAAAGTTCAGAAAAGAATTGTAGTGAGAGGTCGAACATTTACACGTTCTATAGAACGCCTTCTGCAGGCATAAAAAAGGGGAAAAAATAGGACTTGTTGTGGCTGACTCTGTCTATTCTCTTGTCAATACTGGGAATGGAGAAAGAGAAAGAGAAATCACCTACCCCATGAATCCTGAGTTCACAAATAGCTTAGACACACCTGATGATTGGCACTTGGACCGAAGTAATAATTCTTTTCTCCTACTTCATTTAATGAGATGATAACATTTATTTGAAGTTAGCCTTTGAATAGCTTTTCCTATTTTGATGAGAGAAAATGTGTTTAGATAGACCTCTATCATAAGAAATTATTAACTAAAATACTTTCTATGTGAAAAACCATTGCTCATTTTTTGGGCTCTTATTTCTTGGTCTTTTAAAATACATCTTAGAAAGGAACTTTGAAAAGTCATCTTTAGTTCAGTATCATGTAAAGGAGTCCAGAATACTTGAATAAAAAGTATAAAAGAGACAGAGAATGCTTGGAATTTCAATTCATATACTTTCATTTACTAACTTACATATACAAAAGTAAGCCCTTGCAACATTTAAGATTTTGAGAGAGTATAATAGACCTAGAATTAGATCAAGGTCAATTAATTTAACACAGTAAATTAGCAAGGAACTTGAAATATTTATAAGCAATTTACAGGCAACAGAATGTACGCTTTGGTGAACACTAGGCAAACAATAAATACTTGCTGATTCATCAACTTAATGAACTTAATGATAAGTTAATAAGAACTAATTTCTAGATGGATAAAGAACATACAGGAAAAAAATGAGTATACTCAGTACTTGTCTCACAAGCATAACTGGCTCCAAAATGTCTTCTCATTGGAGGAAATGAGCAAAAGATATCATTACTAACTGGTACAATTAATATAAAAATGCAGGCTACATTTATTAATGTTAAAAAAAGGCTCCAGAGTCAATCTAGTGATACAGTAATAGGTGTTCATATTTATATAATTATTATACAGTTTTATCATTACATATTTATGTAATTACTTTGTAATGCACAGAATTTGTTGCAGCAGCTGCAATATCAGGCTTCATCATTCTCCAAGTATCTGGGTATTGTGCCACTCAGATCCCCATGTTTAACTGACAGACAATCTTGAAAGCATGTAGTAGTCATTTTTGTCAATGGGGTCAATTTTAAATTTTAAACAATACATTTCAATGCAGAAACACAGAACATAAGTGTATGCAGAGAAACGTCTATCAAGAGACAAAAGGAACTAAAACCAGTGATGAATAAATAAGACAGCACTGGCTTCATGCAGATGGAAGCCACCTTTTGAATCTAAATGGTGGCCAACATATGTTCACATACTAGTATCAGTGATGTAACTGCATGGACTGTAAATCAAAACTTGAGGGAATTGAGATATATGGTAGTGAATATATGATACAGCTATGTGAACATACGTTGGCCACCTATTTAAATTCAAAAGATGGCTTCCATCTGCATGAAGCCAGTGCTATCTTATTTATTTAATATGTAATAATTACACAATTTAATTTTTACATTCCATTCAATTAAGTGAATGGAGTTCAAATACTATAAATACTTGTACTGAGCACTTTACATACAACTTCTCATTTATTCATCTTATAATATCTTCATGTTGTGGATAAGAGATCTGAGGGTAAATGAACTGAATTGTCTATGAGTAGGATTTCAATTCACATTTGTAGATTCTGAAACTTCCCTTTTTTCTTTTTTGTTTATTTCTTTTTTCTTTTTTTTTTTTTTTTTTTTTTTTGCATAAGAAAAGGTCTTGTTTTCTCACCTAGGCTGTAGTCCAATGTGGTAAAACCATGGCTCACTGCAGCCTCAACCTCCCAGGCTTAAGCAATCCTCTTGTCTCAGCCTCCCGACTAGCTGGAACTATAGGTGTGTACTACTGTACCTGAATAATTTTTTAATTTTATAGAGACAGGGTCTCAATACATTGCCCAGACTGGTCTCAAATTTCTGGTCAAGTGATCCTCTCATGTCAGCCTCCCAAACTGCTAGGATTATAGGCATGAGCCACCACACCTGGCCTAAAACCTCGTTTCTAACCAAAATGCTGTACTGTTGTTTGTGAATGTAACAGAGTATGAAATGAAATGCAAAGGTGAAATACGATTTTTATTGCAATGATTCTTAAAACTCTCAAACATGTTTTTCCCTGATAATGTTTAAAGCTAGTGGTACTCTAATTGACTTACCGAAAATAGCATCTATTCTGTTAAATTAAGTTTGTCCCAAAGCTGCTCCTGTACATATTTTAAGTTTGACCTAAAGTTTTCTCCATATATATTGAACTGCAATCTCACTTGATGTATAGACTGTAACCTGGTCTTAAGCAGTGAAGTCACTGCCAACCACAGGCAGCCAACCGTTCAAAGCAGGTTCAAGTAAGTCACACACTTAGCTGTAATTGATCCAGTTGTGTTTGTACTGCACTTTTGTTTTCTGTATGGCCCTTTCCTTTTTTTGTCCATAAATGTTACCGGCCATGTGGCAGTTCCAAAGTTGCTCTGGATCTATTCTGGTACCGGGAGCTGTCCAATTTGCAAATCATTCTTTGCTCAATTAAACTCTGTTAGATTTAATGTGCCTGAAGTTTTTAACAGTTCTACAATCATACTATTTTATATATAAAAAGACTGTGAAGCATATGTTTTAAGATAGCGCTGTTAGGTTTGTAAGGTCCCCTGCTGCCAAGTGGATCCCAACTTCAGCAAAAAAAGGACAGAAAGTAACACTAGCAATCATTGCATACTTTTTATGTGCAAGATTTCCACATTACAAACTAAATATCATTTATAACTAGCGCGGTGAAATACACTGTCCTCCTAAAACAGTAACAGGCAAATACTCTTTGGTCAAGTTGTCTGTGAATGTTGATAGTGGTGCTACAATATGTCTTTTATGAGAACAGCAATCCCTGATATCAGAATAAGCTGTGTTCCAAAATGATGTTTCTAATTAGGGCTTGATATCTTGGGATTGGTCCTCCCTTAGGCACAATGTTCACCTGTTGGTAACTTTCATGGACAGACCCCCCAAATCGACATGATTTATAATGTACCACAAATTCTTAACAGATGTGTCATCTAATTTTGATCAATGTGGAAAATTTATTAATACAACTGAGAAGTATAATGTCTGCTGGATGGAATGTTAAATTAAGTGAGTAGAGTTATGTCATAGCATGTGGGATATCACTTGAAGAACAGCCAATGTCAAAACAAAAACAATAAAAAAACAAAAATCAATAATATTCATTTGAAGTGTATGAACTTTGCTTGACAAGTATATTAGAGTGTTGTCAGATTAGCAAATAATTATATAGAGAATGCAACACACTATGTGAATGTGTAGTTCTACACTACTGAATCAATTTAGTTCATTCTAGAGAACCACCAAGATTCTGATATTTAAATGTGTTGTAAATATACATGCTTAAATAAACAAGTTTAGCACCATTTATCTACACCTTACAAATAATATACAATACCTTGTTTAGTATAATTCATTCAAAATCCAGCCTGAAAATTCAAAAATTCAATAAACTGCTACAGTTCTGTTGGTCTGCCACCTGGGCATAAGAATCTATGGATCCATTGTTCAGGTAAGAGATAATGGCTCTAGTTTGCAGGTACACGGAATCCTGAAAGTAACGATCTCTTAGACAATAAAGGGACATTCCAAAGTGAAGTCTCAAAAGGATAGAACCTCCTCCTGCATAAATTTATGGATATTTTAAAAGTTAGAGATTGGATCAATGGCCATTCCCAACACTGATCCTCATTACCTTTTTTAAAATGTAAATGCCACTTATTGTTTCTGAACAATAGAGTATATATATATATATATATATATATATATATATAGACATAGACATACAGGATTTCACAAAGGACAAAGGCTTTGACTCCAAAACCTGGGACAAACCTACCATCCAGCCACAGACTTCAGAACTGCATTTAAAGCCATGGTTTAGATATCTGAATAAGATGAAGAACTCACTTCATTTTTAAATGTCCATAAAAGTAGCATCTATCAAACAATTCCAGTTTTAAAAATAATAAGTATGTTTTCTGTTAGCAAAACTAGCTTGACTATAATAAAAATACATGCCTCCTTGAGTATTTGTCTAAGAGATAGCATGGCTATATCATGGTAAAAGTCAATGAGACCCACAAGCCACTCCAGGATGTTAGATGCATTTTTTTCTACTTAAATTTCATTCTGTCATGCTGTGTAATCTTCCGTGCCAAAGTATTAGCTCTCTTAGATACACCAGAATTTGATTGCAATCATTAATACAGTTTATACTGGCTACTACTGGCAGAATTCAAATTTATCTAGGTAAAAACAATTTATTGAATAAATATTATATTGGATTTTTTTGGGGGGGTTGGGAGCACAGCTATTGGCAAGGTTTTTTTTTGCAGGGGGGTGTTGTGAGATCAGGCTTTCAAGTCAGATAATTAATTTCAAATTCAATCCCAGCCAATTCTATCAATATTTGCCTATGTAACAGTGAGTGAATTATATATAATCTTTCTTTGCTTCAGTTCCCTTTTTAAATGAAAGTATAATAAAGGTCTCTATCTCCTTGGCTTATTGCAATGCTTATGAAAAGCCTGGCACAGAGTAAATGCTTGGAAACTAACATATTCTTGTTATTATATACAAAATGATTAACATGACTGAAGGATCAATGGTAAACACAAAACAAGAAAACACAGTATTCGCTTCCCCAGATTTCATAATTTTGCTAAGGACATAACTTATACCCATGTAATAATTAGGCAATTAAGTGCATGAGCCAATTAGGTAACATTAAAATAAGCAGTAAATAACCAAAACATGTATAAATTAAACTAAAATAAAATTAGCTAAAATAATCAGCTACATTTAGGAAGCCGATACAATGTAGTAGAAATGGTCAGAAGTGTGTAATATTAAGATCAATATAACAAATTAGCAAATTTCCTATGTGTATAATACGGCTAGAAGTTTAAGAATTGAGCTGGGTACAGTGGCTTACACCTGTAATCTCAGCACTTTGGGAGGCTGAGGCAGGCAGTTCATCAGAGGTCAGGAGCGGAGAATAGCCTGACCAACATGGCGAGAGCCTGTCTCTACTAAAGTATAAAAATTAGCCCAGCATGTGCACTCCTGGAGTCCTAGCTACTGGGGAGGCTAAGGTGGGAGAATCACTTGAACCCCGGAGGCAGAGGTAGCAGTGAGCCAAGATCATGGCCACTGCACTCCAGCCTGGGCGACAGACTGAGACTCGATCTCAAACAAACGAATAAATAATGAATAAAGTTTAAGAATTGGTAAGAATAGAACAGGAGACCTTTCAACTTTTCAACTTTGATCAATTTTTGTTTTTAACTATATATATAAACAAAATATCATGTATTTCTTTGAATTTTTTATTGTTTTGCTATTCTTGCAAAAAAAAAATCATCCATCTGATCTGTGCAGTAAACCACCATGGCACACTTTACCTATGTAACAAACCTACACATCCTGAAAATGTACCCCTGAACTTCCAATAAAACTTGGAAAAAAAATAAATTATTCATCTATGGAACCTGAATTTTCAACATAATTTTTATTTCAAATTAAAAAAAAATCGAAGACCCTAAGATTTTAAATAACCAGTAGCTGGATTTTTTTAAAATACCTTTAAAAACAAATTTTAAATATTGAGTAAGAATTAGCAAAGCTCTCACGCTAATAACATAAAAACACAAAATCCAAAAAACTCAGCAACTACAATTTAAAAAGCATTTGAAACTTCAGATTTATGACTTTGATACATTAGTTCACTAGAATAAGACAATATATAATGCCTCTAAATCTCTCTCCATACCAAATGACACTGTTGGCACAGCGGCCACTTTCTCCCAGAGCCAGTGTAAATTCACATGATACTTTCCATGAATAAACATGAAAATATCCACAATACTAAACAAAAAGGGGATGGCAAGTTTGGAAATAATCCAATAAAGCTCTGCCAAGTGACCCATGAAACCTGAATCTCAGAAGGGAACAGCTGAAATTTGGGAATGGTGAATGTAGCATATTTAAGAAATTTAGTTAAATCACACATTACACCCACAAAAGATGAGAAAGAATAAAAGCAAGAGAGAGTTACCCATATTGAATTTGAAATGAATACAAGCAGTGACATGGTGAGTTGAGTCCTCCACAATGTCTCTAATGGGGTCTTGTTATGCTTGCAGAAAGTATCAAGCACATATGGGTCTATCATCAGGGGGTCTCAGGACAGTGGAAGGCCTTGACATATCATGGAGGCATGCTGGGATACATTTGAGCACATCAAACTCCAGGGTTTTTCTTTCTTTTACTTATTCTTCTTCATTTGCTTACTCTCCATACACTTACAAATATTTCTAAGGTCTGATTGGAAAACTGAAAAATATTTCTAAGATCTAATTAGAAAACTGAACATGTTCACATTTGAGCAACATTAAACAAAATAACCTTTAAAAATCAAGGCATGGGGAGAAATGCCAGATATAGGTGATGGGGAGGAAGGCAGCAAATCACACTGCCATGTGTGTACCTATGCAACAA